>CATIWQ010069853.1:0-14056 GCA_949673415.1 Euphorbia schlechtendalii | reverse complement strand
ACACTTTCTTATTGAAAATTAATACTGACGTCAAATCAGTGTTTTTTAATAAACAGAGCAAGGGTATGCAGTGCTCCTTGATATCATCCCTTACGTAAGCTTTTTTCAACACAAAAGATCTCAACGCATATTATGCATGTCACTTCCCAAGATATGTTCATCATGCGGGTTTAGGCGAGTTTCCGTTGGATTTGATCGGGATTTTTCATAAAACATCAACCCAAATTAGGTTGGCTTAGATTTTAAAATTTTTGGTTCAGGTTGAATTTATGAGATCATTTTCAAGCCTAGTCCAAAATCCTTAGTATTTTTTTTTAAAAAAAATTAGTAACTAAATATATGTAAAATTTTTTTGTATATGTGCAAATACATGTTACGTATAATTAAATTCTTTAATATTATACTATGAATTATTGTATTTGAATTCAGAAATCTAGGGGATTAAAATATGAAAAAAATTATTATTAAACATTATATATAAATGTGTTATATATAGTATATTATTCATCGAACTGGTCTGGGGTATTTATGTAAAAACCAAGTTTGATTTAAAAGATTTCGAACTTAAACAGATTTGAGTTTGGACCAGGCTTTTAAGAAAATGAATGTCTAAGCCTTACACATGAAATCTGATTTCCTGATATTTGAAATGACATAGTTTATCATTGATACACGTAGAAAAATTTATGTTTAGTATCATCATTTTTACGTGTCAAATAACTTGTGTTTTTATAATTGAAATGTTACAAGTTGGGTTAAAAGTACCGCATATAAAAATTGTGCAAAAATTTTTTCATGTGAAAGAGTTACATCATAAGAACAAAAATTACAGTCTTCCTTTATATACAATATATAAATGAACTTTCATAATGTGAACGGATTAAAGTTTCTTTGTCGTTATGACATGTGAACAGAATAGTTTTCATTAAATAAGGTATATGCCTACATGACATATAATAATTTAACTCTGACAAGAGAAAAGTATAAATTGACAACTTCAGCTTCAACTTCAACCTAAATATAATTTTTTTTTTTTGAAAAACCTAAATATAATTATTTATTGAGACAAAAATATTGTTCTTTTCTTTTATTAATCGTCACATTATTTTTTATCCAAAAAAAAAAAAATC
The DNA here is from genome assembly GCA_949673415.1 of Euphorbia schlechtendalii. NCBI lineage: Eukaryota > Viridiplantae > Streptophyta > Magnoliopsida > Malpighiales > Euphorbiaceae > Euphorbia > Euphorbia schlechtendalii. The sequence goes on along the minus strand of CATIWQ010069853.1, from coordinate 12,926 downwards.
GTCACATTATTTATGAAAATTGATCTATTAAATATAACTATAACTCCAATATGTATATATTCACAAAATTACACGTCTAGATTGTTTCAACTCTTAGTCACGGTGGACGTATATGCATTCAAATTTTTAAGTGCAAAACCATGTGGTATAAATGTTTGTGCATTTGATTTCTCTGGTATACTTGTTGTTAGTTTGGTTCAAACTTATATATTTGGCATTTTAGTACATGCTATGCAATGACATTATTTCTATCACACAATGTCTAAATAAGTAATAGATTGCTTAACACAAAGAACAAATGAAAAAATGTTGCATTACATGGTGATTTAAAGGGTAACAACTTGTATAATTCAAATACTAAAATATTATACATAATTAAAATTATAACATATTCAGGGATCAAATAATGAGCTGTACCGGGTTTTTAAAAAATTGCACTATTGGCATGTACATATATTTTTTTGAACTTCCATTGTACAAACATGAAATATTTGAATAAAATTAGAATAAAAATTACATAAATTCCTTTTATGAGTGGTTGTTTGATAATTTGTTCCAACAATTACATTTGCTTTTCGGCATTTAATATTTATTTACAGCTGTTTTCAACTATTCATAGATGTAGTAATTATCAACAATTACAAATAACTATGAACATGAATACATGATCTAACAATAAATGCAACAAAATACAATAACATTTCAATCAAACAAACTTTTAAACTTACTATTGCACTTGGACGTGAATATATGCTAACTAACATCATTATCAGCTCGTAATTTAAAAGTTCACACAAATAATTTGATATCAAGAAAAAAAAAATTATACAAATTTGTCATATATACCGATAAGCCCAAAGTCGTACCATTTGAATAACTTATTGAACATGTCAATTCTTTATATAATTTTCGCTTTATGGAGGACGAAAGTATGGAATTACATCATTATGGGAACTTTCATTTCTAATATTAGACGATACCATTTTTATAGCGTATTTTACTCTATCATAAGCTTCAGTGCATATAACAGTTCTTTCTTTTTTTTTTTTTGAAATTTGAATATTGGGAAAAATACTTTTTATGGTTTGGATTATATTAAAATTATGGAACTCTAAAATCTATTTTTGGCAAACCTTATTAATAGAAGAAGTTTCTTATGAACAAGAAAATGTAATAAATGATAGAGAAGGATTTTCTGTCATTAAATATTGTTATAATACCTATTCTTTCAATAAAAAAATAACGTATCAACTTTTATTATATTTTAATAATTATTAATTTTTCTCTTTCATTTTTTTTTTAATTAAAATATAATGAAAATTTACTTTTTACTGGACGATAAGGTACGGGGACACCATTTCATTTGGGGAGACGGTTTTGTCCTGGATGTTACGAACCTGGTCCAAAATCGTGGCAAATACACAGTCAGCAAAGAATAGACGGCTTACGGTTTGCCACGTGGAACAATCCAGAAGGTCAGCCAATTGCGAGCTATTCGCTTATAATTATCTGACCAATTGCCAAATTTGATTTTCATCACCACATTGCTGTTTTCTTCTTTTTGCTCGAAAATCTGTTAACTGTGAACGCTCTAGAGAGACGACAGATTAGACAAGGAGTAGCTGATCAATGGCAGAAAAGAGCTTCAAATATGTTATTGTCGGTGGTGGTGTCTCCGCTGTAAGTCTCTGTACCGGTTTTTTTTTTCTTCTGTAGTTGTTTCAGTTTTAACAATCGGTTGATGCGAATTTCTGTTGAATGATTAGTCGCTGTTGATGTCTGTGATTCTGGAGAATCGATTTGATATGCACAGGATAAGATTTGTTTTAATATTAGGACGTGCAGATCCGAGAATTACGTAGTTTCAGTGATTCTGTAAAACCAGCAATATTCATGAATTTGTCTGTTTTATTGTTTCTGATCAACTGATTTTTTAGTTTAAAACGCTGAATTTTTTGTTTGTTTTCTGCGCTTTTGGATTTGATGAGTGGTTTTGTAATTCCAAATTCAATTGATGAGGCATAATTAACTGAGTGTCTTTTAGTTAGAATTATTGTATCTGGAAAACAACTTGATATTGAGTTTAAAAAAGCTAAGACGATACATTGAGCTGCTACTAGAAGGAGTTTTATATATCAATTATCAAAATTAATATATAAACGAAATGGACCATAACAAACATTTTGCTCTTATTATCAAATAAACAATACATCTGTTAGTTAGATCATAAAAGACAAGGAAACGGTGGAAGTTGAATATTTTCTTTCAGCTTCAATTGGAGAAATGTTTTGAGCATAAGAATTCCTTGTTGATGACCATAAAATAGGATGCTCACATTATTGTTCACCTCACAGCCTTTAATGTGTATGTAATTCCTCATCCGCTTTATGCCAGCAATGAGATGCAGCATCCAATGAATTTCTTTGTGCTTTCGACTTGGTTTTAGGCAAATTGTATGCCATAATATTTTTTTCCTCTCTGTAAGTCCAAGTTTTTATTTTCATTTGTTTTTTTAACATTCGATTGCCCAATATTTTGATTCTAGACAAATTTGCTTCTGCTTAAAATTACTTAAAACATACTCCTAGTCTTTTTTTTCTCATTTCCTGATCTTTGATCTTTTAAATATACAGGGCTATGCTGCTCGGGAGTTTGCCAAGCAGGGTGTTAAGCCTGGGGAATTGGCAATCATCTCCAAGGAAGCGGTATGACCTTCACTAGTTACTGGGTTATTGCGGTCTAGATGTCCTTATTTGATGCTTTTATACCCTTGGCATTTTTGAATGGTTGCTGTGAGATGCATACTGGCTTGCTTAGGTGTTTGCAAATGATGAAGTTTGAAAACGTTAGCTACAAATGACTAGTTACATAAAAATAAGCAACTTTCTTGGCACTTTACTAATTTGTTTGAATAAACAAAATGCTACTGTCTTGTAATTGTGCCGATCATGACATACACTGATATGCAAAGATAGATGCTAATTCAAGTAGAAGGTTAGGTTCACTTGGTATGTTTATTTATTCATAGTTCTACTAAAGACAATCAGTGTTTGAATAACAAATATATTAATATATTCAATAAGAACGAGAGTCCACTACTAATAAAATTTTGCCTACATTTCTGTTTGATTACCGGTCTGCCATGATGTTGCTATCTGTCATATTTATTTATTGACTTTTTCAATTTTTGTGTTATTGTTGTTTACAGGTGGCTCCATATGAACGTCCTGCACTTAGCAAGGCATATCTTTTCCCTGAGGGTAAGTTATGTTCCAAAATATGTACTTCGTGGTTGAGTTAATTCAGAACCAGGTTTGTTGTAGAAGATATAAATATAGGTTTATTGTTTGTTTATGTATGCCCCTTGTATAGTTCTTTGATATTAGACTGGTTCCTCCGTTTTTTATCCACTGCTGTATGCAGCTTGTTGAAGCTTGTGATTTATCTTGCAGGAACTGCTAGGCTTCCAGGATTCCATGTGTGTGTTGGAAGTGGAGGAGAGAGACTACTTCCTGAGTGGTACAGTGAAAAAGGTGAAAATATTTATAGTTTTTTCTAGTTCAGTGTATGAGAAATTTGAAATGTCATACATGAGATAGTTGAAAAGATTACTATATTTTGTTGTTTTTTTGAATTTGTTATTTCCTTATCATGGTTTGAGAATGCGAATGTAAAATTATACTCGTCCCGTTTAAACTTGCAGGAATTGAGTTGATCCTTAGTACAGAAATAGTCAAAGCAGATCTTGGTAGTAAGACTCTCACAACTGCAACTGGAGAAACCTTTAGATACCAAGTTTTGATTATTGCAACTGGTTCCACTGTAAGTTTTATGATGAAAGAAATCCTTCTTTAAGCTTTCGGCTCACTCTTCTTTCTCTGAACACCGGTTTGTAATTTGGTGTAGGTAATTAGATTAACAGATTTTGGTGTTCAAGGAGCAGATTCCAAAAATATCTTCTACTTGAGAGAAATTGATGACGCAGATAAGCTTGTTGAAGCAATTAGAGCTAAAAAGAATGGAAAAGCTATCGTTGTTGGAGGAGGCTACATTGGTCTTGAACTTAGTGCTGCGCTGAGACTTAACAATCTTGATGTTACTATGGTCTACCCCGAGCCATGGTGCAGTAAGTTGACTGATCCACTGCTTAGTTTTTATATTCAATGAAATGCCACATTTTTTTGTATGTATAAGATAGAGTATGTGTGAGTAGACATAGATTATTTTTTGCAGTGCCTCGCCTATTCACTGCTGGTATAGCTGCTTTCTACGAGGGCTATTATGCCAACAAGGGAGTCAAGATTATCAAAGGAACAGTCGCTGTTGGGTTTAATGCTGATTCAAACGGAGAGGTAAGCATTCAACAATCTGTTGAGCATATAATTCTGGCATTGCCATTTTGATGGACAGCATGGAATCATTGGTCTTCTTATAATATTGGTCTTTTAGGTGAAGGAAGTGAAACTCAAAGACGGTAGGGTGTTGGAAGCTGATATCGTGATTGTCGGTGTTGGTGGAAGGCCACTTACATCAATATTTAAAGGACAGTTGGAGGAGGAGAAAGGTGGAATTAAGGTTAGTTTATCTATTGATGATCCCATGAAAAAGCTTTTGTGGGATCACCTTCCAGTTACCTGACCAATAATGTTGTTTCTTGCATTAGAATTGTCAGGATCGTTGAATCGAGTCAATGCATTTTTTTTTCTTGTTCTTCCATTTGGAATACGTCAATCCATTTTGTTTCTAGGTTATTCTCTGTTGTACTGAAAACTTGTCTAAAATGCAGACTGATGCATTTTTCAAAACAAGTGTTCCTAATGTGTATGCCGTGGGTGATGTTGCTACTTTTCCTTTGAAAATGTACGACGAGTTGAGAAGAGTTGAACACGTTGACCATGCCCGAAAATCAGCTGAGCAGGCCGTAAAGGTAATTTCTCTTGCTTTTTATTAATCTCTATTTCTCTTTAGGATTGTAAGCCAGATAGTTCATCATCGTTCCGGTTTGATAGGAAGATGATGTTGTTCTTGTAGGCTATCATGTCAAGTGAAGAAGGGAAGACAATAGATGAATACGATTACCTTCCATATTTCTACTCTCGTGCCTTCGATCTCTCGTGGCAATTCTACGGTGACAATGTGGGAGATAGCGTGCTGTTTGGTGACAGCGATCCAAATTCAGCTAAGCCAAAGTTCGGGTCGTACTGGGTCAACAATGGTAAGGTTGTTGGTGCTTTTCTGGAAGGTGGCAGTCCTGATGAAAACAAGGCTCTTGCCAGGGTTGCTAAAGTCCAGCCATCAATTGAGAGTTTGGATCAGCTTTCAAATGAGGGCATTTCATTTGCCAGCAAAATTTGAGACTTTTTTTTCCGGACTTGTGAATGAACAGTTTAAATAAGAGAGCTTATTTTCGTTTACCTTATTGCTTTCGATTGTTATTGACTTTAGTGCGAGTTTGCCTTTGTAACTATTATATTCCGTGGTGATTTCTGTACGAAGTGAACATGTTCACGATCAACCAATGATTATACTGATCAATTATAATAATATAGTATAGTCTGAAAATAAATGTTGTCTTTTGTCTATTCATTTGAATAAAATTTGCAAAATCCTTTTCTTTGGTACACATTCAAGACAGTCCTGGCAGAAGGAATGATGTTACTTTCGCCAATTGTCTACTTCAGGTTATTTTTCAAAACTTCTCATTTTTAACTTTTAACCTAAAAATGTTTTTTAAGGAGATTTTAACTTATAAGTCCGACAATGAAGTGTTTCTGATAATTTTTGTTAACTTAAAAGTTAAAAATAAGATAGAAGTTAAAAGTAAATCAGATTTACTTCTTAAAAAGATCACTTATAAGATATAAGTGACTTTTTGAGAAGTTTTGAAAAACACATCCTTCATTTATTCCTTCTTCCTCCAAATACATGTTCAGTTCTTCTAAACTCCGAAAATTTGTCATATACATTAATAAGCCCAAAGTCGTACAAACGCCACTCAAAGTGATACATACAATAAAATTTGTATGAATTGTTGAACATGTCGATTCTTTATGTAGTTTTCAATTAACCGAGGACTAAAGTTTGGAATTCTATCAGCATTGAAACTTTCATTTCTAATTTTAAACAATACCATTGTTATAGCGTACTTTACTCCATATATAAACTTCAGTGCTAATAATAGTTTTTCTTAATTTTAATTAGGGAAAAAGATACTAATTATTGTTTGACTTTTATTAAATTTATTAAAATACTAATCTCTATTTTTGGTAACCCTTATTAATAGAAGAAGTTTCATGTGGATAGGAAAATGTACATAAATGAAAGAGAAGGATGATAGAAGATTTGACAAATTATAGATGAATCACACGTACTCATTTTTTATATCATCCAACTACAAAAGTGCATAGAGCCGTCCTTATTATAAAAATCCCAAGAATCGTGGCCAATACACAGTTAGCAAAGAATGGACGGGTTGTGGTTCGCCACGTGGGACCATCCAGATGGTCAGCCAATTGCCTTTATTTATCTGACCAATTACAAAACTTGATTTTTATCATCAGTTTGCTACAGTTGCTATTTTCTCCTCTTTTTGCTAGAAGATCTGTTAACTGTGAACGCTCTGGAGAGACGACAGATAAGACAGGAAGTAGCTGACCAATGGCAGAAAAGAGCTTCAAATACGTTATTGTGGGTGGTGGCGTCTCCGCTGTAAGTCTCTTCACCGATTCTTTTTCTTCTGTAGTCGTTTCATTTTTAACAATCGGTTGATGCGAATTTCTGTTGAATGATTAGTCGCTTTTGATGTTTGTGATTCTGGAGAATCCATTTGATATGTACAGGATAAGATTTGTTTTAGTATTAGGATGTGCAGATCTGAGAATTACGCTGTTTCAGTGGTTCAGTTAAACGAGCAATTTTTATGAATTTGTATGTTTCATTGTTTATGATGATCTGATGAATTGATTTTTGAGTTTAAAAAGCATTTTTTTGTTCTTTTGCTGTGTTTTGGCTTTAAAAAGTGGTTTTGTAATTCTAATTCATCTGTTGAGGTAGAATTGACTGAGGATTTTTAGTTAGAATTATTGTATCCGGAAAACAACTGAAAGTGAAGGGAGAAGGAAATTTGCCGCTAGCAAGGAGCTTTATGTATCAATTATCAAAATGAATATACCATAAAAGAAATGGACTATAAAATTGTTTCTCTTATTATCAAATAATTTAATATAACGATTAGTTAGCTCATAAAAGACATGGAAACAGTGGAAGTTGAATATTCTTTCAGCTTCAGTTGGCAAAATGTTTTGAGCATAAGGATTCCTAGTTGATGCTTACTTTATCATTCACTTTATGTCAGCAATGAGATGCAGCATCCAATTAATTTATTTGTTCTTTCAACTTAGTTTTAATCTGATGGTCTGCTATGAATTTTCTCTGTGTAAGTCTCAATTTTTATTTTCATCTGTGTTTTTGTAGCATTCAATTGCCCGCTAATTTTTATAGGAGACAAATTGCTTAAAACTTCAAATATATGTTACCTAATGACTTTCCCTTACTTTAAACTTACAATCCAAGGGCGGTGGTGGTGCATTTGTATATGAACTTTAGTATTTTGACTTTGTAGATTTTTATTCCTTTTTATTTTTTCAATCACTGACCCTTTTACTGGAAACAGAAATACCTAATATCTTTCCTTTGATACAACTTTCAGTGAAAGGGCGGTGATGGAGCACTTTTTATATGCCCTGTAAATATTTTGAGTTCCTAGTCTTTTTTTTCCTTATCATTTCCTGATCTTTGAACTTTTTACTGTACAGGGATATGCAGCTCGGGAGTTTGCCAAGCAGGGTGTTAAGCCAGGGGAATTGGCAATCATCTCCAAGGAAGCGGTATGACCTTCACTAGTGCCTAATTATACTTACTGGGAAATTATAGTCTAGATGTCCTTAGTTGGTGCTTTTATGCCTTTGGCAACGATGAATGGTTGTTGTGAGATGCATACTGGCCTGCTTAGGTGTTTGTTAATGATTAAGTTAGAGTTAGAGAACGATAGCTACAAGTGAAAACTTGCTAAAGGTGTTGTACTGAATTTATACCTTTATATGATAGACAAGTCAACAATAGCTGCCCCACCTGCGTGGATAAGGGCTTAGTTGATTGATAAAAATAGACTACATTTTAGGCACTTGTCTAATTTGATTGAATAAAATAAATGTTTGTGCCGATCATGACTTTTACTGCTATACAAAGGTTTATGTTAATTCTAGTCAATGGTTAGGTTCACTCGTTATATTTATATATTCATAGTTCTATTAAAGACAATCAGTGTTTGGATAACAATGTATTTATATATTTTATAAGAACTAGAGTGTACAACTAATAAAATTTTGCCTATTCTGTTTGTTTCTCCACCTGTCTGTCACGATGGTGTTTTCTGTTATTTTTATTTATTGATTTTTTTCAATTTTTGTGTTTTTGTTGTTTACAGGTGGCTCCATATGAACGTCCTGCACTTAGCAAGGCATATCTTTTCCCCGAGGGTAAGTTTTGTTACCAAAACATGTACTTCGTGGTTGAGTTAATTTAGAACCTGGTTTATTGTAGAAAATGCAATGATAGGATTATTGATTATGTATGCCTCTTATATAGTTGTTGTTTGATATTGGACTGGTACCTCCATTTTTTATCCACTGCTGTATACTGCAGCTTGTTTCACTTGTTATTTATCTTGCAGGAACTGCTAGGCTTCCAGGATTCCATGTGTGTGTTGGAAGTGGAGGAGAGAGACTACTTCCTGAGTGGTACACTGAAAAAGGTGATAATATTTCTCGTATGGTGTATGAGAAATTTGAAATGTCGTACAAGGGATAATAAAAGATTACTATATTTTCTTGTTTCTCCTTTAAATTGTATGGTTTGAGAAATAAAATGCAAATGTAATATTACTTCCTGTTTAAACTTGTAGGAATTGAGTTGATCCTTAGAACAGAGATAGTCAAAGCCGACCTTGGTAGTAAGACTCTCATAACTGCAGCTGGAGAAACCTTTAGATACCAAGTTTTGATTATTGCAACTGGTTCCACTGTAAGTTATATGATGAAAGAAATCTTTCTCAAGCTTTCCGCTCAGTTGCATTCTTTTCTTTTTTGAACACCGGTTTGTGATTTGGTGTAGGTAATTAGATTAACAGATTTTGGTGTTCAAGGAGCAGATTCTAAAAATATCTTCTACTTGAGAGAAATTGATGACGCAGATAAGCTTGTTGAAGCAATCAGAGCTAAAAAGAATGGAAAAGCTATCGTTGTTGGAGGAGGCTACATTGGTCTTGAACTTAGTGCTGCGCTGAGACTTAACAATCTTGATGTTACTATGGTCTACCCTGAACCATGGTGCAGTAAGTTGATTGATCCACTGTTTAAACTTTATATTCAATGAAATGCCAGATGTTTCTGGTATGCGTTCAATTGGCTATGAGCAACATAACATAGATATTTTATCTTGTAGTGCCTCGCCTATTCACTGCTGGTATAGCTGCTTTCTATGAGGGTTATTATGCCAATAAGGGAGTCAAGATTATCAAAGGAACAGTCGCGGTTGGGTTCAATGCCGATTCAAATGGAGAGGTAAGCGTTCAACAATTTTATGAGTATATATTTCTCTCATCAACATTTTAATGAACCACAAATATAGAATGATTTGTTTTCTTATAATGGTATTTTAGGTAAAGGAAGTGAAACTCAAAGACGGTAGGGTGTTGGAAGCTGATATCGTTATTGTTGGTGTCGGTGGAAGGCCACTTACATCGATATTCAAAGGACAGTTGGAGGAGGAAAAAGGTGGAATCAAGGTTAGTTTATCTATTCTATTGATAATCCCATAAAAAAATCATTTGCAGGATTTACCTTCCAGTTAACTGACCGCTTATATTGTGTCTGGCATCATAACTGTGAGGATCGTTCAGTCGAATTAATACTTATTTTTCTTTCTTGTGCTTTCGTTTGGTTTCTAGGTTATTTTCTGTTGTACTGAAAAACTTGTTTAAAATGCAGACTGATGCATTCTTCAAAACAAGTGTTCCTAATGTGTATGCCGTGGGTGATGTTGCTACTTTTCCTTTGAAAATGTACAACGAGTTAAGAAGAGTTGAACATGTTGACCATGCCCGCAAATCAGCTGAACAAGCTGTAAAGGTAATAATTCTATTCCTTTTGTTGTTTCCATTTCTCTCCAGGATTGTAAACTAGATAGTTCATCGATAGTAAGCATTATTCTATTGTATTTGCAGGCTATCATATCAAGTGAAGAGGGGAAGACAGTAGATGAATATGATTACCTTCCATATTTCTATTCTCGTGCTTTCGATTTGTCCTGGCAATTCTATGGTGACAATGTGGGAGATAGCGTGCTGTTTGGTGACAGCGATCCAAATTCAGCTAAGCCAAAGTTCGGGTCATACTGGGTCAACAATGGTAATGTCGTCGGTGCTTTTCTGGAAGGTGGTAGTCCTGATGAAAACAAGGCTCTTGCCAAGGTTGCTAAAGTCCAACCATCGGTCGAGAGTTTGGATCAGCTGTCAAGTGAGGGCATTTCATTTGCCAGCAAAACTTGAGATTTCTCGACATTCCTAATTGAAAAACGATGTGAATGAATGGTTCAAATAAGAGAGCATATTTCCTATACTTTATTGCTTGGGATTGTTATTGAATTTAGTACGAGTTTTCTTTTGTAACTGTGATTTCATACGAAGTGACATTCTTGTTTTTTGATGCAATCATCAGAATCAAACTCTTACAATAAACTAAATCCATCATCTTACTTTTAAAAATTTATCATGCCAAAACTCTCATCCATTGGAATACATTAGACATGACAACTGATATAATCTCCTACCTAAATCAAAAGCTCTAAATCAGGAAGAAAGAGAAATACAACAATATAACCGAATCAACTCTAGTCAAAGAGACTGAAGCCCATATCCTGCATAAAGGATTAAAAACCAAGTTAGGGGGGAAATATTGATTGTTGATAGCGTTACATAAAAGAGCTGTTTCATATGTCAGAAACATCCAGTTAAGACGCTCAACATGATTATAATCTTCGTGTGAATTTCAACGAGCATGCCTATCACTAAGTTTAAGAAACATTAGACTTGTCTTGATCTAATGGTTTTTATAGCAAATTATAACGTAGACCTAGGAATTGCAAAAACAGATACTCACGTCATCTGATTCCTCCTTTTCCTCCACCTTTCCTTCCTTCTTTGATTCTGCCTCAGCTGAAGCAACGGCAGCAGCAGCTCCACCACCGCCTGCAGCGACAGCGACACCACCACCAGAAGGTACTGACGCCAACTTCTCCCGACCAGCAACAATAAGCTCCGTTATGTCCTTTCCTTCAACTTGAGAAAGAAGAGATCCAATCTTCTCAGCATCACCATCTACTCCCACTCCATTCAACATCACAATTCAACTTCCCTTCCAAAGTTTCTTCAAGCAATACATCAAATTAGTAAATCATAACAAATCAGGCAATCAATCTACGAGAACAATCTAACCTAAAAAAATCATATTTGACCTATAATTCAACCTACAGATCCTAAACGAACCCGCATTTTCTTCATTGCAATAACAAAAGCAATCAGAATTCAGTACTAAAGCCAACGGAATCAAAACATCAGTACCATACCCGATAGCTGCAGTAAAATACATTCATTTGATCGCAATCCAAACAGAAGTTCATTTTTCATTTAACTAAGAAATGAAATTGCAGAAAGTGAAAATGAAACCTACCGCAACGGAGAATATCTTTGATATCTTCAGCAGAAGGGGTGGCGTTGCCTCCTAACACGGCCAACAAGTAAGCAGCAACCACCTTCATCTCTAACTGCCAGTAAATCCAAAGAAATGACTTTAGTGGATTAATTGGAGTATAATGTATGCATCAATGAGGAGTAAATGATCATACAAATATAAGGGCAGCTAATGACGGCGAGAGGAGGTTTGGCTTTTGAGCTTCACAGCGATGAAATAGGTGAGAAGCGAAAGGCGCTTTTGAATTTTGTAGTCCGTAGTTTAGGGTTTTAGATGGATCGACTTGATGGAGGGAAAACGGGTTTGGACTGTATATTTCAAGTTACCCGCTTCAACTTTCAAGGCAAATTTTTCTTTATGCTTTATTTGGGCACGAGCCCGTTGATCCGCGGAACCCGTTCATGCCCGCTCTTCATGGGATGAGTTTGGATAAGATGATTGGTGATTAGCCCCGACCCGGTCCGAACCCGAAGCGGCCCGAGTAAAATATATGCCGGGCTTGGTTTTAATAATAAAACCCAAGCCCGGCCCGAAATAATAATTATTATATTAAAAATATATATTTATTATATACATTTAAAGTAAAAAAAATTATATGATTGAAAATTTTCATATTTTTTGCTAAAGTTTAACATTTAAACTCAATTTTATGACTTACACTACAAATATATTTTGAATTATTTTTTCACAATTATTTTTTAGTAATAAATTTTAATTTTTTTTAGTTGAAACAATTAATAGTTAGGCCCGCGGGTCGGGCTTGGTTTTGATTATTTTATTAAAGGCCCGGCCCGACCCGAACCCGACGTATTTTTTCATGGGTTTGGGCCGGGCTTGGGCTATTCATTATTTAGCTAGGCCCGATAAGGCCCGGCCCGGCCCATGCCCAGGTCTAATAACAAAGTATGAGTTGTGACTACAGCTATCAAAAAATCAACTTCTATATATGTAATTTATGTATGTGCTTGGACATTTTAGTTTGGAAGAGATTATAAATGTTATGGATAAAAATACAATGAATATAATTAATTCATTATAGAGAATAATGATAAAAATGAAATTAACTAAATGTTTATGTGAAACGTTGTGTTTGTGGACACCGATGCAAAAAGAATTGTG
>CATIWQ010069847.1:0-47176 GCA_949673415.1 Euphorbia schlechtendalii | reverse complement strand
TAGATCATTTTACTCCCAAGATTTACCTAGTATTTGCATTTGCATCAAAAACAACTACATACCACGTGAAATCTTTTATATGAAGTATAAAAATGACTTAAACTATAGTGTTTAGTGTATAAAATTAATATGATAATAAGTATAATTATACACTTATCACACCCCCACACTTAACTTTTACCTTGCCCTCAAGGTAAATTCAATTGAAGTGTATAAATTGGTAAACAAGTTCCTACCTCATTTGGTGAAAGACTATTGCAGTGAGTACCACATTCCACGTTGCAAAAGAATTCAAGCAGAACTTCAAAATTTCCCACAAATTAGTAATGTGCAATTTATATAGTTTAGTTGCATACATTTGCTCTTAATGGAGAGTCAACCGAATCGTATCTTCATATAAACGTTATATGCATACTCGAATATTACCTTCTCTTAAGCATAGTATAAATTATAAAGGACATAGTAAGCACACTTTGATTAATTTTCTCTCAAGGCATTTTTAGGTAACCTAGGATGCTAAAACACTCTCAATGGTTGCATTTTATGCTCCATACCACTCTCCCCATTTTTCAGTGGTTGCATTTTATGCTCCATACCACTCTCTCATTTTTTTCTTTTAAGCATATGTTTTCGAAGTACTTTGTACTTTGCACCCATCTTTTGTGGCATGCTTTCTTTTCTTTTTCACTCAATGAATGGTTGCAGTTTCTACTACATACCATTCCTCATCTTTTGCATAACTCATTGGTTATCCTCCCTTTCTTTTGATTTTTCTTTAATACCCACATCCTTTATTGATCAATTTGAAAGTATTATGGCTACAGTTTCCTAACACTTTAAACCCACTTAATACTTATAGGACTTATTCGAGATTTGCATATAAAACTCATAGTAAGAATACCAGTAAATATTGCCCAACTTAAACTTATCAGAAGCATTATACTAAAACTATATAACTTAAACTAATTAATGTTGCATCCAAATATATATCGAAACTTACTTGGAATGTTGCTCTCGAATGTTACCCACTACTCATCCTTGTCAATTGCTATATGTTGTGCTAATAACGCTCAAATTCAACATGCGCTCAAATTTTGCACTAACATCAAACTTGTAAATACCTAATACTCACAATAACCTTGGACAAATGTTAGTAAAGTATAAGAAATTATAATGTATAATTAACAAAAATATCAAGAAAAATTTTCAAATTCTTCGATTTTTTATTTTATTCAATTTTTTTGGATTTTATGGGATTTTTACAAATGTCCCCCCCCCCACTAAAGAACATAATGTCCTCATTGTGAGATATCATAAAAATCAAAATCTAAGTTAGTATAAAAAATAGAATTGAAAAAATAAGGTAAAGAAAAGAATAAACCCATTTTATTGTGAAGGAGAATCCGGGGGACTAGGAGTGAATTGATAATTTTATTTTCTAAAGAATGAAAGTAATTTTTGAAGCATCAATTTATTACTTTTCTTTAGAATCTTCATATCCTTCTTCATAACTCCAAGTTCCGCTTGACAATTATCAAACTTTAGTTGCATTCTAGCCTTCCAATCTTTCAGAGCTTCTTCGTCCTCTTCATCATCTTCTTCTATTTTGGTTATCGGGGTTTTTCCTTTGCGAAGGCTTACGGATGGATCAGATGGTTCGACGGAAGAATCTTCTTAAGTCAAGTTGAGTTTCTTGGTGTGGTTGGAATAGGAGTAAAAAGAATAAACACCTTCGTGTTCTTGGAGTAGCCTGGAGTTCTTCAAATAATTTCTATCCATGTAGCTAAAATACTCACCCGGTTGTTGGACATAGGGGAGTTCTTCTCTAGCACCCAAGATTATGGCAGTGATAATCACGACCGCGCCAATCTTGTTTCTCATGCTCATTGAGTTCTTCTTCATCATATCCCATATGATATCCAGCAATTTTGCTTTTTGCTTCATCAAAGCGCATGAAAGAACAAACAAGTCTTTCTTTTGGACCTTTGTATTCTCTACTCGACAAAATACCAATGTGGAAAGGTATTTGTGGAGAAGAAGAATGCATTCATCCTTAATAAGTTTGTTAAGGGAATTTTTGGGATCGAAGACTCTCTTACCTAATAAATTTACCCAAACTCTATTAGGTTGAAAAAAATCCATCATGCTTGATGAATTAACAATTTCAAAACCGAACCATTCTCCCATCATCTCTCTCGTAACGGTGTATTATTGTCCTTGATTACGAAATTGTATTGCCCTCTTCTTTGAATCTTCAAAATTGAATGTTACTAAACACTCAAGAATTCAATCTCAATTTTGTGGAAAGCGGAAAGTCACAAATCATGTAAGACCAAGAGCCGAAAGGTAGGCTTCCATCTCTTCACGGAGATTAAGAGTTTCCAAGAAGATAAAATCGAGGAATATCATTCCGGTGATATCCAATTTTCTTAGCTTCTAAAATCTTTTGCCTTCTTCTCTTGTCCTCAATGGGAAAGGACAATCAAATTCTTCTTGAATTGATTGGGCTCCTCTCTTATGTGCTGCTCTCTTCACACGAGTCATATTGGTTTTGAAGAAAAAGGTTTGAAAAGGTTTAGATGTTTGAATGAAAAAGACGAGAAAATAAGAAATTTGTAGGCTTTTTAGAAGGTGTGGTCGGCTAGGTTTCAACTTGGACAAATTTATAGAGGTTTAATGGGTCTCTAATTGGTCATAAATGGGATTTTAGCTATTTAGGCTCAAAACTAGCCATTAATGGTGATTAAGGACATCTGTCGCGTGTCAATTCATGATCTGTAACGGTTATATTTTCCCTGTACCATGATCTCGAAGGCTAATCATGATCGTGACTTTCTTCACGATAGAAACAGAATGTTTTGATATCCAGAGATCATGAGCGCAGATTGAGTCGTGGTCGTGATATTCTTTGCTCTTCAAATTTCTTCATTTTTTAGACTTGTACCTATACAAACATAGAAACACAAACACAAACAAACTTTGTTAAATACAAACGATAAATATTTACTATTATACCTTGAGTAATCATGGTGATGATAGCAATTGAGCATCAACGTCTTGTTGTTCAAATTTATTTCCATATTTAACAAATATTTATAAGCAAACATAACAAAAGAAAACAAATAACTAAACTTAAAAAGAAACACTATACAAGGTTCTAATCTAAAAAGAAAAGAAAACTATTCGTGAGGGAAGTGATCCTATTATTCGGTTAATCTCGTAGTAAGATTCCCTTAAATCTTGCTCGACATTAATTAGTAGATCACGAATGTCTTCAATTTTTCTATGGATCAAAAATTGCTCTTCCATAAGGTCACTCAACCTTCCGCGGAGGTTGGGATCTCTACGCTCCTCTTCTCGTACAATTTCCCTTTCTTTCTCTCGATCTTCTTTCACCCTTTCTTCCCATGGTCTCCAATTATAGGTTATCCTATTCTCTCCAATGCACCTTATTAAGAAATTTTTCTTAAAAAAGACTTCCATCGTTAACTCCAGAATTACATCTTCACTAGTGAAAATTTCCATGAAATATGGTAATCTTCCTATTTGTCCCAATAGATTTGCCATCGTCCGACACCCATATTCGGTCATTTCAGGATTTTGTGCTGCAGACATGAGTGTCTCCATCATAATCCCAGAGACATCGAAAGGTGTGCCCTCCAGAATTGTTTCCAAGATAAACAATTCTTCAGGTCTGACAATATCGGAGTTGGACTTGCCAAACAACGCTCCACTTAAGTAAAAGTGTAGTGCCAACAAACAAGGATCATGAATCCACCAACTATAGGTAGATTCTTATTCGTAATAAGTTTGGCCCATTAAGCGATTCCACATTAGTACAGGATTCTAACCAGGAAGCATCTTATAAAAACAATATCTCAGAAATCCCAAATACTTTTCCAAAGCCTTCCTCGTAAGCTTGTATTCTTTCCCATGGTGGCGATAGATCAAACAGTTTTGTCTATCATTTCTTCATGCCACTGCCACCAGCATTTTCACGAAATTATTCACATTGTTCTTGAGAGTTAAATTGGAGTAAATGACAAAATTAAGTATTCGAAGATAATACATAATTCTATCAAATATACCCAAATGAATAAGACTATTCCAATAAATCGTATAAGAACTCTTAAATTCAGCAACTCGAATAATTTCATAATGATTTCCTTCTCCCTCTAAATAATTAGGGAATGGTACTTCATACCATTCCTGAATATTCTTAGGCTAAAAAACACCGAATCTCGTCGGATAAACCATTTTGTAAGAAAGAAAATTTGTAAGGAATCAAAGGATTTTAGAATTTGGAATAGATTTTGATTTGGAAAGAAGAACTCAGATTGCAGAGGAGGGTGATTGATGAATAGTCATGCATCAATTTTATAGAGTTTAGTGGAATAATTATCGAATAACTGTCCAAACTGCTGCAGTTATCGTACAGGTCACGATTGTGATCACAATTCATGATCGTGACTAACAAAATTTTGAGAAATAGAAAGTTTTGTAGGAAATTCACGAGCGCGATAGACAGTCACGAATCAGAATATGAAAATAGAAGAAAATTTTCTATTTATCATGAATTAAGATGAAATATTATGACGTATCACCTCCAAGATGATTATTTCATAAACTTTTCATATCTAGAATAAGATTAGAAAATTGTATAATACTAGAAATGATAAATAGATATAATTAATCTCTAGAATGTACTTGCGTACCCTGGATAATTCGATCTCTAGACACTTATTATCATATTAATTTTATACACTAAACACTATAGTTTAAGTCATTTTTATACTTCATATAAAAGATTTCACGTGGTATGTAGTTGTTTTTTGATGCAAATGCAGATACTAGGTAAATCTTGGGAGTAAAATGATCTAAAGAGGAATTCTATGAAAAAAGAGTGAAAAAGGTGTAAAAAGATGCGTGGAACTTAAATATTTGACTTAGGATCGAAGCTGTCAAAGATCGGGGAAGTTACAGGGAGAATTTTGAAAAAAAATGCTATTCAAGGTCGTGACTTGTTCTTCTTCAAAACAGAAATCTACCAATCAAAGATTCATGGTCGTGACTTGGACGGTTTTCTAGTTTAATCTTCTTAATTACCAACTGCCAGATAAGGACGATCAACCGCCATCAACTACCAATGAATAGACACCTATCAGAAATCAACCAATCATGAAAATGTGCCTATCATTCACCAATGGACATGACTATTTGTATGGATAGATGCAACCCTTGAACTCTATAAATAGGTCTCCAAACCTTACAATTTCGTGCAATCAAAGAGAGGGAAAACATTAGAGGTTATGAGAGAGATATAGTGTGTGTATACATAGAGAATTCGCTACGTTCATAAGTGTTAGCGAGAAAATGTTTAAGTGATTCGAATCCTTGTTTCAATCACTAGATTTCTCGATATTCTCGAGCGATTGTTATATAAGTGTACTTGCAAATCACTTATTAATAAAATTTTTTATTCTTCAATATTCGTTTGTTCAATATTCTCAAAGAATAGCATCCGAGCAGAGGTTCTATATGGGTCGATATCAAATTCAAAGCAGACGTAGGAATTGTGGGAATTGACGACTCCCATTAAAGAGTGGATACAATTTGATAAACTTTAGCTTTCACTTGCAAACCTTACAACTTTGCTTTGCTTTCTACTTATATTTTCTATTTCGAAGTTTATGATATGTCTATGTGTCATAATGTGTATTTCGTGTTAAGTATTCTATATTAATCAAGTTATATGCGTTAGAGTTTTTAAGAGTAATTTTGGGGTTAACAATATCATGTATAATCACTGGATCTGTGATATAATGCTATTTACTGAGCTAACATTTTTGTAATGGTAACTTGCTAAATGTGGCTATGTGAGAGCGACCTGTACTAAGCATAGTATTGACATTGTCCAGGTTTATATAATTGTCTTAATTCATTTGCGCTAGGTTTAGAAAAGTTATTTCATGTGTTTCTCTGCAGTGAATAATTAAACATCTGGGTATTTTGAACTGGGTCTGTTAGATTAGTTTAGTGAATCGTAACATCTTTGTTGAACTTGCATGTTTTCTCTACTATCCTTATTTCGTAGGGAAAATCTATATATTTAGATTCTCTAATCTTTCATACCTATATTAACTCATTCTTCATTCTAACCCTCCTATTCAAAATATCAATATATTTTATTTTCTTTCTTTTGTCTTCCTTGTTGATCTTTAGAGCTAGTCCTTCCCTGTGGGATCGATATCTTTTAAAACAACCTCGCAACTATATACTTGAAGTTATCATCATTTTTCTATTTGATAAGAGGTATTGACAACACCTATACTTTATGCGAACATGTTTTTGGCATCATTAATATATATCCAAACTATTTGCGAAAAAGTTATTAAACTTATCAGTAAAAAAATGGCGAACAAGTTTTTGGCGTCGTTGCCGAGGAAGGCAAGTGTGTTCTAGAGATCGAATTGTCCAGGGAAAGCAAGTACATTCTAGAGATTAATTATATCAATTTATTTCATTTCCGGTATTTTACAATTTTATAATCTTATTCTAGATATGAAAAGTTTATGAAATAATCATCTTGGAGGTGGTACGTCATAATATTTCATCTTAATTCTTGACAAATATAAAATGTTCTTCTATTTTCCTATTTGCGTTCTTGACTGTCTATCATGCTCGTGAATTCCTGACTAAAACTTTATGTTTCTTGATTTTAGTATACTCATAATTGCGACATAGGATCACGATCGCGATGTGAGCGAAAACTGCAACAGTTTGTGCAGTTTTTCGACGGTTTGTCTCAAGTTCTACATATAGGGTGTTATTCTCATAACTCTTCACTTCAAATATCCAAAATTCCTTTTCTATCAATTAAAAATTTCTATTCTAAACCTTGAAATCAATTAATCCTTTTTCATCAAAATGGTTCACTCAAACAAATTTGTTCTTATTCCTCCTTCAGACCTACAAGAATGGTATGACGCACCTTTTCCTATTCACTCTCGAGAGGAAGGTGATCATTTTGAAACCATCAAGGATGAAGATTTCACTAGTTCTTATGTCATTCATAAGAATAGTTTCATTTAATTAGGAATCTATGAGAGGGTAATGTATTACCTTGGAATCCTAAACTTCGTTCTCTATTCCTCTATGAATATTGGGAACAGTGAAGATAACTATAAGAAAATGTTGATTTCGTTAGTATGGATGAATCCTAAGATGAATTGTTTGGAATATCGACATCAAGGAAAGAAATACAAATTGTCAAGGAAGAAGTTGGAGCAGAATTTGGGGTTCCCTAAAGATTGTTTCTACAAAATGCTTCCTGGTTGGGATCCACTACCAACATGGAATCGTCTTACCAGAAAAGATGATTACAAATAGGAATCTACCTACAGCCGGTGGATCTGAGACCCTTGTTTTCTTGCTTTACACTTCTATCTAAGTAGTGCGCTTTTCGATAGATCTAGTTAAGACACGTCATTCCTGAAGAATTGTTTATCTTGGAAGCGGTTTGGAATGGCTTACCTATGGATGTATCAAGGATTATGATGGGGACTCTTATGTCTACCGCAATTAATCCTGGTAGGATAGCGTACGGGTGTCGAACAATGGCTAATTTGTTAGGACAAATTGGGAGATTACCAAGTGGTGAAGAAGTCTTTACCGATGAAGATGAAATTCTAGAGTTAGCTACAGAAATTTTCTTCAAGAAGGGATATCTAACCAAGTGTATTGGTGAGAATGGGATAACCTATGATTGGAAATCATGGGATGAGAGAGTGGAAGCCGATAAAAAGAAAGAAAGAGAAATTGCTAGGAAAGAAGGAAGCAATTCAACCAATCTTAAAAGGAAGTTGAATGAATTAATGGAAGAACAAATCTCTATTCATCGCAAGATTAGCAATATCCATATTTTGATATGTTATGTTGAAAGGGATTTGTGGGAGTCACGTTATAAGATTGATCAGATAATTGAATCATTCATTTCCACTTATATAAGTTTCTTATCTTTTCATTTTAGAAAATTTGTATAGGTAGATTTCAATTTGGTTTATGTTTCTTATTAGTTGTGTTTGTTTGTTCGTTTGTTGTTTATTTTCTTTTGTTATGTTTTCTTGTAAATATTTGTTAAATATGGAAATAAATTTGAACAACAAGACGTTGATGTTCAATTGCTATCATCACCATGATTACTCAAGGTATAATAGTAAATATTTATCGTTTGTATTTTACAAAGTTTGTTTGTGTTTGTGTTTCTAAGTTTTTATAGGTATAAGTCTAAAAATTTAAGAATTTTGAAGAGCAAAGAATATCGCGACCGCGACTCAATTCACTCTCGTGATCACTAGATATCAAAACATTATGTTTCTATCATGAAGAAAGTCAAGATCATGATTGGCCTTCACGATCGCGAAATGGGGAAAATATTACCATTACAGATCATAAACAGACACGCGATAGATGTCCATAACTGCCATTAACAGCTTGTTTTGAGCCTAAATGGCTAAAATCCCATTTATGACCAATTAGAGACCCATTAAACCTCTATAAATTGGTCCAAGTTGAACCCTAGCCACCACACCTTCAAAAAAGCCCACAAATTTCTGATTTTCTCATCTTCTACATTCAAACATTTAAACCTTTTCAAACCTTTTTCTTCAAAATCTATATGACTCATGTGAAGAGAGTAGCACATGAAAGAGGATCCCAATCAATTCAAGAGGAATTTAATTGTCCTTTATCATTGAGGACAAGAGAAGAGAGAAAAAGATTTCAGAAATTAAGCAAATTGGATATCACCGGAATGATATTCCTCAATTTAGTCTTCTTGGAAACTCTTAATCTCCATGAAGAGACGAAAGCCTACCTTTCAGCTCCTGGTCTTACAAGATTTGTGACTTTGAGCTTTCCACAAAATCGAGATTGGATTCTCGAGTGTTTGGTAACATTCGATTTCGAAGATTCAAGGAAGAGGGCAATACAATT
Organism: Euphorbia schlechtendalii; assembly: GCA_949673415.1. Classification (NCBI taxonomy): domain Eukaryota; kingdom Viridiplantae; phylum Streptophyta; class Magnoliopsida; order Malpighiales; family Euphorbiaceae; genus Euphorbia; species Euphorbia schlechtendalii. Next base: position 38,182 of record CATIWQ010069847.1, on the reverse strand, counting down.
TCATAATCAAGGACAATAATACACTGTCACGAGAGAGATGATGGGTGAATGGTTCGACTTCAAGATTGCTAATTCATCGAGCATGACGGATTCGTTTCAACCTAATAGAGTTTGGGAAAATTTATCAGGTAAGAGAGTCTTCGATCCCAAAAATTCTCCTAACAAACTTATTAAGGATGATTGCATTCTTCTTCTCCACAAATACCTTTCCACTTCGGTATTTTGTCGAGTGGAGAATATAAAGGTCTAAAAGAAAGACTTGTTTGTTCTTTCATGCGCTTGGATGAAGCAAAAAGCGGAATTTGTGGATATTATATGGGATATGATGAAGAAGAACTCAACGAGGATGAGAAGCAAGATTGGAGCGGCCGAGATTATCACTGCCATAATCTTGGGTGCTAGAGAAGAACTCCACTATGTCCAACAACCGGGTGAGTATTTTCGCTACATGGATGGAAATTATTTGAAGAACATCGGGCTACTCCAAGAACATGAAGGTGTTTATTCTGTTTACTCCTATTCCAATCGCACCAAGAAACTCAACTTGACTCAAGAAGATTATTCCGTCGGACCATCTAATCCATCCATAAGCCTTCGCAAAGGAAAAACCCCGATGACCGAAATAGAAGAAGATGATGAAGAAGTCAAAGAAGCACCGGAAGATTGGAAGGCGAGCATGCAACTTAAATTGAATAATTGCCAAGTAGAACTTGGAGTTATGAAGAAAGACATGAAGATTCTAAAGAAAAGTAATAAATCAATGCTTTGAAAATTACTTTCATTCTTTAGAAAACAAAATTGTAATTACACTCCTAGCCCCTTGGATTCTACTTCATAATAAAATGGGTTTATTCTTTTCTTTACCTTATTTTTTCAATTCCATTTTTTAGACTAGCTTAGATTTTGATTTTTATGATGTCTCACAATGAGGAAATTGTGTTCATTAGTGTAGGGGGATGTTTGTAAAAGTCCCGTAAAATCCAAAAAAATTGAATAAAATAAAAAATCGAAGAATTTGAAAATTTTTCTTGATATTTTTGTTAATTATACATTATCATTTCTTATACTTTACTAACATTTGTCCAAAGGTTAATGTGAGTGTTAGGTATTTACAAGTTTGATGTTAGTGCAAAATTTGAGCACATGTTGAATTTGAGCGTTATTAGCACAACATATAGCAATTGGTAAGGATGAGTGGCGAATAACATTCAAAAGCAACATTCCATGTAAGTTTCGATATATATTTCGATGCAACATGAATTAGTATAAGTTATATAGTTTTATTTTAATACTTTCGATAAGTTTAAGTGGAGTAATATCTAATGGTATTCTTACTATGAGTTTTATATGCAAATCTCGAATAAGTCCTATAAGTATTGAGTGTGTTTACAGTGTTAGGAAACTATAGCCATAATACTTTAAAATTGATCAATAAAGGATGAGGGTATTAAAGAAAAATCAAAAGAAAGAGAGTATAACCAATGAGTTATGCAAAAGGTGAGGAATGGTACGGAGCAGAAACTGCAACAATTCATTGAGTGAAAAAGAAAAGAACGCATAGTACGAAAAATGGGTGCAAAGTAAAAACTACTTTAAAAACATATACTTAAAAGAAAAAAATGAGAGAGTGGTATGGAGCATAAAATGCAACCACTGAGAGTGTTTTAGCATCCTAGGTTACATAAAAATGCCTTGAAAAAAATTAATCAAAGTGTGCTTTCTATGTCCTTTATACTTTACACTATGCTTAAGAGAAGGTAATATTCGACTATGCATATTATGCTTATATGAAGATGCGATTCATTTGACTCTCTGTTAAGAGCAAAGGTATGCAACTAAACGATATAAATTGCAAATTACTAATTTGTGGGAAATTTCGAACTTCAACTTGAAATCTTTTGCAACGTGGAATGTGGTACTCACTGCAATAGTCTTTCGCCAAATGAGGTATGAACTTGTTTACTAATTTATACACTTCTGTTGAATTTACCTTGAGGACAAGGAAAAAGTTAAGTGTGGGGGTGTGATAAGTGTATAATTACACTTATTATCATATTAATTTTATACAGTAAACACTATAGTTGAAGTAAATTTTATACTTCATATAAAAGATTTCAAGTGGTATGTAGTTGTTTTTTATGCCAATACAGATACTAGGTAAATCTTGGAAGTAAAATGATCTAAAGTGGAATTCTATGAAAAAGGAGTGAAAAAGGTGCAAAAAGATACGTGGAAATTAAAGATTTGGCTTAGGATCGAAGCTATCAAAGATCGGTGAAGTTACATGGAGAATTCTGAAGAAAAATGCAATTCACGGTCGTGATAATCATTTGTGGTCATGACTTGTTCTTCTTCAAAATAGAAATCTGCCAATCAAAGATTCACAGTTGCGACTTGTATATCGCGATCGCGACTTGGACAGTTTTCTGGTTTAATCTCCTTAACTACCAACCACTAGATAAGGACGATCAACAGCCATCAACTACCAACGAATAGACACCTATCAGAAATCTACCAATCATGAAAAGGTGCCTATCCATTATGGATTAGATTGAAGCTTCTCAACCAATCACAATGAAGTGATGCAATCATTCACCAGCGGACACAACTCTTCGTATGGATAGACGCAACCCTCAAACTCTATAAATAGGGCTCCAAACCTTAGAATTTCGTGCAATCAAAGAGAGGGGAAACATTAGAGTGCATGAGAGAGATATAGTGTGTGTATAGATAGAGAATTCGCTATGTTCATAAGTGTTAGCGAGAAAATGTTTAAGTGATTCGAATCCATGTTTCGATCATTAGATTTCTCCATAATCTCAAGCTATTGTTGTATAAGTGTACTTGCAAATCACTTATCAATAAAAGTTTTCATTCTTCAATATTGGTTTGTTTGATATTTGCAAAAAATAGCATCCTAGAGGAGGTTCTGTACGGGCCGAGATCGAATTCAAAGCAGATGTAGGAATTGCGGGAATTAACGACTCCCATTAAAGAGTGGATACGGTTTGATCAATTTTAACTTTCACTTGCATACCTTACAACTTTACTTTGCTTTATACTTATACTTATACTTTCTATTTCAAAGTTTATGATATGTTTGTGTGTCGTAATGCATATTTCGTGTTAAGTATTTTATATTAATCAAGTTATATATGTTGGAGTTAATTTTAAAAGTAGTTTTAGGGTTAACAATATCGTGTATAATCATTGGATCTATGGTATAACGCTGTTTAGTGAGCCAACATTTTTGGAATGGTAAGTTACTAAATGTGGCTATGTGAGAGCAACCTGTACTAAGCATAGTATTGGCGTTGTCCAAGTTTATATAATTGTCTTAATTCGTTTGCTCTAGATTTAGAAAAGTTATTTCATGTATTGCTCTACAGTGAATAATTGAATATCTGGGTATTTTGAACCGAGTCTGTTAGATTAGTTTAGTGAATCGTAACATCTTTGTTGAACTTGCATATTTTCTCTGCTATCCTTATTTCGTAGGGAAAATCTATATATTTAGATTCTCTAATCTTTCACACCTATATTAACTCATTCTTCATTCTAACCCTCCTATTCAAAATATCAATATATTTTATTTTCTTTCTTTTGTCTTCCTTGTTGATCTTTAGAGCTAGTCCTTCCCTGTGAGATTGATATCTTTTAAAACTGCATCGCAACTGTATACTTGCAGTTATCATCATTTTTCTATTTGATAAGAGGTACTGACAACACCTATACTTTACGCGAACAAGTTTTTGGCATCATTAATATATAGCCAAACTCTTTGCAGAAAAGTTATTAAACTTATCAGTAGAAAAGTGGTGAACAGTGGCAATACTTATATCTCTTCATGTGGTTGATCTTCTGTCTCAACTATTTCATGATCACAATGGTTAGAACAAATAACAGGACTATTCTCAAGTTCTGTTTCTCTTACCTCAGAGATCAAGTTCAGATGAATAATTTTGGGGCGTGGATTTTCGTAGACTATATTGAGGTGTCAAAAGTAAGATCAACATTTGCACTATTCTGCTCCATTGGTTCATCACTTTGTATTTGCGGAGAAATTGGTAACCAACTAAGGATGTCCACTAGTTCCGTCTCCCCTTGACTGCTAAGTTGGGTATTATAGAAGAACTCCATTTTTAGGAAATTGCACTTCATAGTGGTATGTATGCAATGAGTTTTCGGATTATAGCATCAGTATCCCTTTTGGTAAATGCCGTAGCTGACAAACACGCATTTTTCGACACGTGGGTCAAGTTTAGTCCTTTCATGTTTCGAAATATGAACAAATACCGAGCATACAAAAATTCTAGGTTGAAGGGTTAACGGTGGTGGTATTTTGGAGTATCTACTAAGATTTGAATTGGTTTTTGGAGATAAAGTATTTTGATTGGGAGTCTATTTAGGAGGTAGAAAAATGTGGCAAGGGCTTTAGGCCAAAAGGTTTTGGGTATTTTAAACTCAATGGAAACACCGTTTTGTTCCGATGAATGGGGATAAGTGGTTTGGTTGACTAACCCTTTTTCATTGAGGAAGGATTTTATATGTGAGTTGACAAATTCCCCCTCATTCTCTAATCTTAGGGTGTTAATGGTACTTTCGAATTGGGTTGGGATCATGGTGTAAAATTAGATGAATTTTTTTGTGAATTCGGTTTTATTTTTCAAAAAATATACCCATATCATTTGAGTGCAATCATTAATAAATAAGAGAAAATAACAAAATTTTTGACCCCAATAATAGGTGATGGTCTCCACACGTCGGAATGAACTAACATAAAAGGAGTCTCAACTCATGTATTTTAGATTTAAAACTTTGACGATGACTCTTGGCCAAAACACAAGTCTCACAATGCAAAGTATTTTTATTCTCGAAAAATTTTATAAATAAAATCTACAAATGAACCTTTGATGGATTTCCTAATCGTCTGTGCCATAACCAAACCTCTTTATCCGCAGATCCATGTGCAAGCCTAACAGTACCATGTTGAGTTACTTCATCCACATAGTACAGTCCTTGGTGCTTAGTGTCACGCCCAATAATCATTTTTTTCCTGATATCCTGTAGTATACAGAAAGTCGGATTCATATGTATAGTGTAGTTGAGTTCTTTTGTAAAATGACTAATAGAGAGTAATTTGTTTGATAAAGTTGGAACAAAGAGGCAATTTGATAATTTTAGCGTGGATGATATTTCAACTATTCCCGCTCTTACATTAATTACTTCTCCATTGGCGGCTTATACTGATTTCTTCAGGGGTTGTGATCAAGTTTTAAGGTCATTTGGATCAAAAGTCATAGTGTTAGTCATGCCACATTTAAAGATCTATGATGTGGATTTAGCATTATGGACTGAATTCGCGTGGGCTTGACGATTGGTCGAAATGATTGGGATCAAATTTGTGGGCCTTTTCTAAAAAAAAGAATTCTGTCTAGGTTTATAGGGATGAAAACAGGGCTTAATGGGGTGGGTAATGCATTCCCCATCTCCATACCCATTAAGATTTCGGGTGAAAAATATTCTCCATATCCATATCCATTAAGGACTCGGGGATAATTTTTCCTCCATTTCCTTATCGGGGATTCTCCATCAGGCATTGGGTATTCGCCATTTCCCCATTAAAATAAATAATATGTAAATATTTTCTAAATTTCATGCAATAAAAACTTTGAATCATTACTTAAAATTATTATTTGATTAAATTGTTTCAATGTTTAATGCTAAATTGATTTGAAGTATTAATATATAATTTAAAAAGTTTATTACATTACATAATAAATTCTAAGAAATTAAACATCAAACTTGAGATGCAATGTTCAACATTCAATATAAGAGTATAGATAATAAGATCTATAATAATATGTTTCATAAAATAAAAACTTTGAATCATTACTTAAAAATATTATTTGATCAAATTGTTTCAATGTTTAATGCTAAATAAATTTAAAGTCTTAATATATAATTTAAAAAGTCTATCACATTATATTATAAATTCTAAGAAAATAAACATCAAATTGAACGTTCAACATTGAAAATAAAGAGTATAGATAAAAACATCAATATCAACAATATTTGGTTCAATTCCATGTTGTTCTTCCATTTATATACATAACCTTTTGTGTTGCATGGTTTTTAAAATTAAAAAAAACTTGGAATAAGTCCATATCCATATGCCATATAATATAAACTATCATTTTTACAAAATTTAGAAAATATTTGGAGGTTTCGAGAATAATTCAAAAATATTTGAGGATTTTTTAATGGAGGTATATTGGTGTCGAGTTCGGGGATTTATCGGATTGGAGAGTGCATTCCTCATCTCCATATCCATTAAGGTTTTGGGTATGAAAATTCTCTACTCCCTACCCGTGGAGAATTCTAATTGAGGATTCTCCATCCTTATCGAAGCGAATCTCCATCGAATTCAGAATTTTGGAGCCCTGTTTTCATCCCTATAGGTTTATTTGAATGTGGGCTTAAACTTGGGTATGTCGAATTAGTTAAGGGTGGGAGAATAATTTCGAGTTTGGGCTTTGGAAGAGTTGGGCATAAGCGTTTGTTGTGGGAGATGGGACCTTTATAAATAGCATTAGAAAAAATAGGGTTTGCAGAATTCATCAAACCCTTTACATGATGCAGCCGCCTCCTCCCTTTCTCCTCTTGCTGTCCCCACATTCACCGCTACCTTCCTTTCTCCTCTTCCTACCGCCACATTCACTCCACCCTCACAACCACCACTACAGTTGTTGGTGGCTCCTCCGGCGTTACCCATGACAGCAGTGTTTTCGTTGGAGCTCCTCTTGTGGCAGTCGTACCACCATTTAGGAAATTAATAGATTTCAAAACACGTTTCAACCGTGTGTTTTGTTCCTCCATAGTGGCCGCACTTCAATTTCGATTTATCCACTTTGAAATTCTTCTTCTTTGTGAACTTTCGTTGGCTTTGGGTTAGTAGAACAACAACCACATTTCTGGTCATGGCCATTTCCGAACCGATTTCTTATTGTTGTGGGTTTTGAGAATTCTGGATATTGTTGCCTCCTTGCGAATGGTGGCATATGCTTGCTCCGGTGAGGGTAATCATTCCTATCTTATGGTTTCCCTTTTTACTTGATTAAATTCTAAATCAATTCGAGTAAGGAATTGGAATAACTTTTACTCTTGTCTTATTTGATTATAGGTTGCAGTATCATTTTCGGAAACCATGGGGTTTGGTTCTCTTCTGTCAATCTGTCAATTTCCCCCCAAATGCCTTGTAAGCTGATCCAAATTCTTCAAGGCTTGTCCCATTTTGTTTAGTGCTATTGACCTTTGAGTGAAGATTGAAATTCTTCAACTTGTCCCTTCCGGCACTGTAAGTTGTAACCAAGGTTTTCCACAGAGCTTTGGCAGTGGCCAGCTCGGTCAAGTTTGCTGCAATTTGGGGCTCAATATTCTGTATGAACCAACTGAACACAATGAGGTCATTCTCCATATTTCAAAATTCTCATCTTCGATTGATGTTTTCGAGGCTCTGATAAGGAGGTTAAGGAGTGATTTTGATTTCACACCTATTGCCACCTTAATCATAGGGCGCTCAATGAGTGTAATTTTAGTTGCTGAGCTTGATGTTGAGGGTAAGGTTATCTGACAAAGTCTGTTTCGGACTATAATTGTTGAGGTTAAGGCCGTTTTTAAGGATGTTCACAATCTGAATTGTTAGCTCATCACTGCTAACTTCAGTTTGCTTAGTCCTGCTGCCTTCATTAGACTTGGTAGCATGGGTGGGCTGAGGTGGGTTGGTGTTTTTAGTTGTCTCGTTGCCATCTATGGACATGGTGGCGAGATTTTACGATGATGGGCTAGTATATGATGAGAAATTCAGTCCTGATTTAGTGAAATCGGAATCCTCTCTGATACCATGATAAAAAGTAGACGAAAGGGTTAAGAAAAATGATTGAAATGGTTTTTGTTTGATGAAAAATACAAGTTGTATATACGTGATAACTAGTAAATTCTATTTATGTTAATGAGTTCCTGAGAATTACTGTAGTTGTGCCTATTGAAGCTAATTGATTCGTTGCCTTGATGGGAAATGATGAAATTAATTTTGATCCGTTACAAGGTGGGGCTAAAAAGATTACAGTTGTAACCCGTCCTGACAACATTAAATTTGGGAATTTTTTTAGTGTTGATTTTTATCTTACTTCATCTAATTATTTATTTATCACATTACAAAAGAGTTTATAAAAAATTTCAAGTAACTGAGGTTGAAGATATTTGCAACTATAATGTTTGTTCCAAGGCAAAATTTTCACAATATTTTCCATAGATTCCAGTTCTATCGAGATAATAATTATGAAAAGATTTTAATCATTAGTCTAAACCCTATTAAATTATATATACTACTGCAAATTTGTCTTCACACAACTAGGTTTTTTTTTGAAAATATGTTCCAAAAAAATTTTAAAAATAAATTATCTAAATTAATATGGACTTATTTTGACTATGTAATTTCTAATTTATTTATATATTAAATTTTAATTATACATTATAAATTAAATATAGATCAATTTTGTAAAAAAATTTGTTCGTCAAAATTTTTAATAAAAGTCTGCCCTCCCTTTTCCAAGGTTTTAGCTCCGTCACTATTTGTAATGAAGAATTTTGAAGGTTTGAATTGAATTGAATAAATTTTACGTTATTGTAATAATTCTACGTAAAAATGAATTTAATTTAATTGAAAACCCAACAAACTTCAAAAAAAACCCACTAAAATTTTTGAAAAACATCAAATTAAATAAGTGTGAAAATTCTTAAAATATTTCTTGCAAAATATTTAAATTGATGAAAAGGTTCTTTTAATTACTCTGTGTTCTACAAAATAATTGTTACTTTTCCTTGTAAAACACAAAGTAATTATGACAAACAAACCATTTGATGAAAATTTCTTAAATATGGGCAAGTTATTTGATGTATAAACAAAAAAATATTGACTTTTTTTGAAATAACTAAGTGTCAAATGTTTGTCTTTGATAGAGTATTATTATACTCCTTTCGGTTTCTAATATTTATCATTTTAGATTTTTCATCAAAATCAATAAAGTATTTAATACATTATTGAAATAACTAATTTATCCATTTTACTTTATAATAAAAAATTTTCTCTTCTTGATTACCAACTTATAAATTAATTTACACTTAATCTCTTTTCAAATTAATACAATGGTAAATTAGGAAAATCTTGCTAAAAAGTTTATTGATATATTAAAATGACAAAGTATTAGGAACCAAAGTAAAAAGTTTAAAACGATAAATATTAAGAACCGGAGGGAGTATACTATTTTTAGGTGTTGGATTTAATTGTAACTACCAAAACGACTTGATTGTGTAATGCTATAGAAAATTTCACAAACTGCAAACATCCTTAACGGGCATAATCCATGGATACGACTCTAATACTTCAATTCATAATTTAATGTTAGTAAGATTTTGTTTTTTTCAACTTCTGAAATCTTAAATTAACTGAACTGAACTCAATAAATAATTGATGTAAAAAATGATGTTAATTAATTCTTATAACATTTAATAATAAATAATTATAAATGATAAAATTACATGCACGATTATAATATAACTAGTTTTAATAAATTATTAATTGTAATGAACAAAAATATAAATAAAATTAATAAAAAAAATAATTATAATATATAATGGTTTATATATACAGTAGTTATGTTTGCATCTAATAATAAATAAAAAAATTTTAATAACATTATTAATAAAAAAATTATAACACATAAAATGGTTTAATTATAATTCTGTTATTTAAATAACAATTATTGTTACAATTACCAATTAGGTGTAGCTCAATTGATACATCTCTCAAAGTAGAGGTTGGTGATAATGGGTTCGAAACCCAATCTCTTTAAAAATCTATATTTTTTGAAAATCATATTGTAACAATTATACATGAATAAATAATAATTATTTTATTACTTTGCAATTTGGATTAAAATTAACACTTGTGATTGAAATTATAAACAAAATAAATATTTTCGTGTTATTGTCTCATATCACATATTCTAATTAATTGATACTAAAATTATAATTAAATATATTATTATATTACGGTGACATTAATAATATTATATCTTAATAACACTAGTAATTGTTACTATTTATAAATGATTCAAACAAAATTTTATAATTATTATTCACTACATTGTTTAACAATAATTTTTCCACATTACTTTTTATTGAAGTATTCATTAAAATAATAATTATTAAATTAGAATTAATATAACTGAACTGAATAAAGTTTAATTAAATTTAATTTAACTGAATCGAAACAAATTGAAACTGAAAAGAAGAATATAAGTAATGCTGTCAGCTGCTTATTGCATTCCATAATATACACACCAATTGCCTATTTGCCCCTCATAATTGTTGTCAACTTCAACCAAAACTTTGAACGATCTCAACTCCCTCTCTTCTCATGTTCTTCAATCTTTATCTACTTAACTCATTTTAAGTAAACCTCACAATTTCACTCCCAAGTCCCAACCAAGCTGTGAAATTTCAACATTCATTTCTAAAACTGTTAGACTTTTCAAAATGGACAAGTGTGCGTGCAGTGCACTAATCCAAAGTTGTGGTTTTTTGTCATTTACGGACAAAGCGATGCATTTTTACTAATAATTTTTTGAAGGAGCATTTTTACTAAATGCATACGGAAATTCTATATTGATACTAACTTGATTGACATCCGTTTACACTTTACAATCTCTATCTTTATTTTTGGGTAGTCAGATTTTCACCATAAAATGAAAATAAGATGGAAGGTGGAGATTTCATGTTGTCAATAGATGTCAAACAACTGATGTCAATATAGAATTACCGAAGTACATAAGGTTTAAGTGGATTTTTAAAAATTCAGGATGATCAGACTTTTAGAGGATACCCAATGCATTAAACCATTTTATATTATTAAATTTAACCAATTGATTTAAAATGGTTAAATAATCTCACTGTAATAGATAACAATCAACGTCCAAATTTAGACATATACAAGAGTGCAGTTTAGGTTTCTACATAAAGAGGAATATTAACTGAATACGAATGCTTACATAAAAAGGATTACAACACTAACTAGGAATAAATATTCGACACCACAAAAGTCCTAAATAGGGGAAATTACCACCGATGACACCTTGGCTATATCTAAATTGATTCTGATTTGTTAGAGCATCTTTAGTAGCTTGTCTATTCTACAAATTGTCTTAACACGCAGGAAGGAATAGACAATCAATTTGAAAATGCATATTTAGTAGCTTGTGTAGCTCATTTTTCCTATATGATGTTGCATCATGTGTCATCTCAAATTGTAGACAATGTTTACTAGATATTATCTATAATAAATACAATTTAAAATGGAATATGCAATTTACTATTCCTTTCTTATAAATAGACATTGTCTTTTTTTAAGACTATTGCTACATCATTAAAAAAAAACTTTTATTCTACATGTCACCTAGAATTGGATTTCACAAGCTATAATATAAAACATAAAGATTAAAGGTAGTTTTCCTATTTAGAATCTAATTCATTCAAGCGGGATGGATTTTGTTTGCATTAATTAAAAAGTTGTAAAGTTAGTGAAGTTGAGAACTCAGTGGTTCACATTTAATTTTACTTGTTTGTACGGTTGACACTGCAATAAATCTCAACCATTAATATTTTGTAGATAGTTGAGATTGAGTCAAATTTACAAATTTTCCAATTCACAAATTTAGAGAATCCTAATCCCTGGGGAATTCCACACTTATACTAAGTTTAAATATAATTACTTTTTATTAAAGATTTATTTTAATTCAAATCTTTTATTGGTCAAGTTACCATCAATTCTGGTTGGTTTGACTTTTCATATACATACATACGTACATACATACATACATACATACATACATATATATATATAAATACACACACACATACATACATACATACATACATACATACATATATATATATAAATACATACATACATACATACACACACACACACACACACACACACACATATATATTTTTCTTAAGTTCATCGACCAAATAGTCTATATCTATATCATATTTTATGTTTCTATGAGAGAGAGAGAGAGAGCGCAATGTAGCCTTAATATCTGAGCTTCATAACCAAGCTTTTCCTATGAATACAACTCCAACTCTTTCTCAAGATGAGCAATATCTTACTGCAGCTGAGGAGATGGTGCCTGCACTAGCATTGCTTTCATCATGGAATGAGTGTCTTTAGATCTTGATATTTCCTGTTATTAATGTAAGTCTTTATAAGTATACAAACACAAATGGACAAATTTGTAGATGCACATTGAACCGTATAGAATAAAGAACACAACCAAAAAAGTACAACTGTAAGGTACATCTACCTAGGTATAAATGATGCATTTGCTACCTGAATCAGATGCTTATATGAAGAAAATGCTTTCAAATGACCCAAATTGAGAGCCCTTGCACTCATAAAGAAGCATTCACATATAAATGTGTATTTAGTCTTCTGCCCACTACTTGATGAACTTTTTTTATGCTACTTCCAGAACTAGAAGCTTCTTGAGACTATAATAAGCGACTCTGACCATCAGTAGACTGAGACAAGACATTTGTTTTCCCATTCTTTTCTCCATTAATCCACTCAATAACTTCTTCGGAAGATGTATGTAAGGCTCTCAGTCCCCTATAGTTTATTGAGTATCGTAGGAAAACTAATAATAAGGTAAAAAAGAAATCTATAATAATTTTCAAATTGTATAAAAGAAAATATCAATAAATGGGGAGAAAGCAATCTAACTATCTCATAAACCATAAACAATTGAACAACAAAGAATGGAAAAAGTAAAAGGGAGAAAGCATACTTGAGCACACGGGGATCTGAAATTGAGCCAGGCAGCTAAAGATTGGCGTAAATAGAAGTAGGCATTATCAAATAAAGGCAACAAAGATCGGTGGAGAAACCTTCTATGAGTACTCCGATTGACAGTAGGCAACAAGTCACTAGTATTATCATCAAACTGCCCTTTTATATCTGCATTAAGAGTAGGAGGAATAACAAGACCCATAATAGTTCTAATAATTTTATATCTGCTGTTTCAGGAAATTTACTTTAGAATAATAATCATGGAAAGGAGCTCTACAGGTTCTAGTGCAAAACAAAGTAAAAATGAAAACAGGGAAGTCGAGAATGCACAGAATGGGTATTTAGGTGTCTCGTTTTCATATCTTCCAAGAATATACAAAAATGAATTGTATATTAAAACATGACTTGCATACTTAAATGAAATTCAAAAACAACAAAGGATGATTCGAAATGCGGAAACAAATCAAATTCAAGTGTCAAACAATGAAACCCAATCCAAAATATCATTACCTTATAAGAGTAGACTGATCCCTTATGAAATTAAGGTTAGTAGTTCTAATCTAACTTGTTTCCTTGGTTCCTAATTCGCCATATAGATACATATTCCCATTTACTTTAAATTATCCTCTCTTGAACAGTAATTCCATCAAACCTACCCATTCAGGCTAAGGGTGAGATATTTGAAAATCAATTTGAAAATTATCTTTGGTTCCCAATTCGTCATTTACTTGTTGATCGAGTCGCTTGTAAATTGGATTCGTCATCGATAAATGTAGATTCATTCCCATCAAAATTGAACTGTCCTAAATTAGGGATTGATGCAGGGAAAATGTCGACAATCAGAAAGTGTGTCGGAACATAAACCCTCTCCTCCTTGTGCATCTCAACTGGAACTCCGTTTCCATTGTTATAAATGCTAAATTAGGGATTTATTTAGTGAAAACACCAGTAGGTAATCAGAAAGTGTATCGGAACATAAACCCCCTCCACCTTGTGCATGTTAACTGGAACTCCGTTTCCATTGTTATAAATGCTAAATTAAAACTTCTAGTAATGATTTCGACAAAAATGAAAAATTAGAGTGAGATTGAAGGTTGATCTCTGAGAAAGAGAGATGGTTTGTGGATGATTTCTACACAGAGAAAAGGAAAGAAAAAGATTTCATGAATCTGAAAAATAAATAAAGGGGATTGACGATGAATATGTTTTTATTTGCTACTTTTTATATCTATTTTTTTATTTAATTTTCTGTCTAACAATAAGCGGCAAAACATCCCGCCTCTATATATTCACAGTTCATTAGTATTTTTCGCAATAATGTGTGAAAAGTGTTGTGAAAAAGTGAATTTTTTTACACTTTCTTAATTATTGCAACACTTATTTAACACATTTGTATATGTGTTACGGAAAATCATTTTTTCCCAAATATTGCAACACTTTCATGCAACACCAACCATTTTGGTTGCGATAGGCCATCTATGGCGTAGTGATCTTTCTCACCAAGTTAGGGATTTTCTCTATTTTCCCTCACTCAATCCCCAAAAAGTGGTTGAAATTAGGTCTCCACTCTCTCTCCTCAAAGTTTGTAACATTATATGCCTCTTTGGTTTGATTAAAAAGTAAGGATAAAAAGGGAAAAACACCAAAAAATAGTAAAAAATGGGGAATTCGGGTGAAAAACCGGTGCCCCTCTAACTTGAACTAGCGGTGACCTAGCAAGTTAGACCGGCACCGGTCCAGGTGTAGGGGCACTAGATCAGCCAAAGGGGTAAAGGTCCCAAGAGACCCCCCTAGTTCCCAGTTTCCCTAAATAATAAAGGCAATCGAGTTTTTAACTTTTCAGGCATTTTTTCAATTTTTCTAACATATAAAATCTAACTTTTAATATATTGTTTTAATATTTTTTATTTGTTTACTAAAATATAAAACAAGGGTTTTAAGGATAAAAACACTTATTTTATTCTTAACAAAGGAGAAGATGAACTAAACCTATAAATTTATCTAATGATTAAATTAACTATTTTAACATGTAAGAATACATATAAAGACTGAGAGAACTTCTTTCTATGCTATCTTAGCTTAGATTATGGGTCTGCAAAAGTTTGGAGGGTAAGTATTAAACAATAAGCTTTCATCATCTTTTCGTGAGAGGGATCAAGAATCACATGTTCACATCATGGATTCTTAATGTTATCTAGATCCATCTCTATCCTCCTTTGACTTACAATGTGCCCTAGCAAATTTCCAAATGTCCCACCAAAGATGCGTTTCTTTGGGTTGAGGTGCCGAATGTACTTTTCTATCCTTATTAGGAAATAATCTAGCATTTCAAGGTGCTCTTCTCTTGTTGCAGATTTAACCAACATATCATCAACATAGACTTTGACTTCCTTATGGATCATATTGTGGAGCAAATCCGTCATAGCCCGCTGGTAAGTGGCACTAGCATTTTTCAAACCAAATGATATGACTTTATAGTAGTACACATCGCATTCAACTATGAAATCTATTTTGACCTTGTCAACAATATCCATGAGAATCTGGTTATAGCCCTGAGAAATTATGTATGAAGGAATACATTGCCACTCTTCCTTTACTATTAAAACACATCAATATTGGGTAATGGGAAGTCATCTTTTGTTGATGATTTGTTTGGATCATTAAAGTCCACACAAACCCTAACTTTCCCATCTTTCATAGCCACGGGGATAATATTTGCTAACCCTATCAGATATTCGATGACCTCGAGGAACTTGGCTTCTAGCTGCTTAACCACTTTTGAGTTAACTTTATCGGCCCATTCCAGATGCAGTCGATATAATTTCCATTTCACTTGCCTAAATTTTGGATCATTCGAAATTCAATACTCAATGATCTCTATTTCAACACCCGAAATGTCTTCATATGACCAAGCAAAAGCACTCACGTGCGCCTAAGCACATTTTTTATCTCTCTCTTTTCACTAGGGTTTAAATCATTGAATATGGTTACCAGTTTTGGTGATTCATTTGTACACAAGTTAATTTCATTTAAAGATACATAATGAATGATTAAGACATTATGAGTGGATTCACATGAATGCATGGTGCCATCAGGCAGAACATCAATCAAGTAAGAAAAGTGTGGGTTTTTCATTCCATAAAATGCTTTAAAGGTAGAGTTTTTACATCATAAATACTAGAGATATTAAAAATTATATCATCTTCGTTAACATCCTCCACATGCGGAGGGTCTTCATTGATTACATCCTCTTGAGTAGACCCTAGATTTACACCTACCTTGATCTTTAACAAAGCTGGCGACTAGGTAGGCAGAGCAATAATCCCTTGAGAAGTAGTGGTAGGTGGCTTGGCATAGGCACCAACAATCACAGGAGTAATGATGGTTAGAGGAGCTAGAGGATAAGTGAGGGGTCCACCGAGAGGAGCAGTAAAAGATGCATGAATAGTAGGATAAGTAGTTAGATAAGCAATAAGAGGCTTAATAGATAGAGGGGTCAAAGATGAGCCTTCTCCAAAAGGTGTGGCGATCGAGAAGGAAAAAGGAGTAATTGAAGGAGGGTTACCGTGATATGATTCATTAGGTGAATCAATCATCATGTCCTCAAGGTCAAGAACCAAATCATCTCTTGAATTTGGCTTAGCTTCATATTCCCTTTTTTCGCATCCTCAGCCATAGCTTTAGCCAGCTTCTAAATAGTTAAAGGGATAGGGCCTCCTTTGGTCTGTACCCCCTTCCAACCCACCTTTCCTCATTGGAATAATCAGGCACTTAGTAAGGGAATAAACAACAACTTCTAAATCCTCATCCATGGGATTGGGAGGATTATTATCAATATCTTTCCCACAAGTTTTCTCACATTCATCTACTTCCATCACTGTTTTCCCTTCCCCACTATGTTGGTAGGAGGAGGGAAGATAGGGGCTTCTTTACAAGGCATCTCTTAGCCTAGCATGCATCATTTCTCGTAATTGAACACATCATTGAAAATTTCGAATCCTAGCCACATATGGCACTCATGTTCCACTAGCTCGAATTGCCCCTTAAACGACGCTTATCCATGATCGCAAACACTCACCATATTGAAGAAAAATGGCTTCTTGCGTTTGTATACTTTGTTTCATGGGTGGATAAACCTCACTCCAAACTGAGGGATGTGAGGCTTCGGGTAACAGCCCCCAAGATGACTTGATGATCTTGCGTAGTCCCTTTCTAAGAGTGGTATAGCTGAATTGCTTCATCAATTTCACCATACTCGGTTGGAAGTGGAGAGATCTAGTGGGTACTTTCTTCTTCCCTTTACTTATGGAAGCCACATGGAGCCCATATTCATTCTCTTCAAATGACATAATAGCCAAGCCAGATTCTTTGTCAGCCTTAATGGTGATGACCTTGCATAATGGTACAACTTGATCTTTTGGTGAAGGGTAGAGGGAACAGTATCAATAGAATGGATCCACAACATACCCAAGAGTAAAGAGTAGGTGATCAGGATATCTAACATAGTAAAATTCACCAATGCCTTCATTTCCCCCACTATTACTTCTTCCTCGAAAACTCTAACTACCCCCCTTTCGGACTGAGTATTCTTGAGTTGGTAAACCAAAGGGTTAACTTCCAACGATGCTTCATCATATTGGCGGTGGATCATCAAAAGTGAGCTCCATGTCTCTTTCTTGTTGCCTTATCCTCATTCGATCGAGTTTATCAGGTTGATACACCCAGACCGCTTCTTATCATGTACAAAACCCCCTCTTCCAACACTCTGATCTTAGCGGCAGACTGAAATGGATAGCTAGGAATGTGATGGAGCATGGAAAAATCTTTTAACTCATAATTGTCTAGATCAATTGGGTCAAGACTCACTCCACCCACTTCTTGTACCATTACCATGACCTTCTTCTTCTTCTTATCAAACTTCAAGATATAGCTATTAATGTCGATCGGAGTGGGCAAACCACTCTTGATCACATCCAAAGGCACCACCCCCTCATCCAGGATCTCAATCAAGCTCGCAATTGATTTCACAATCTCATAAATAGACATCATCTTCCATTGTTGGCTCATAGGCCATAGATTTGACCCTTGGGTTAGATTGCATAAACATTTCAAATACAAAGTTTAAAGGGAGGCAAGACCTAATCATACTAACCTGATATTCTCTCACCAAGATCATGTGCTCTATCTTCTCAGCCTTTTCAAAGACCTCAATATAGCTTTCAAAATCATCAAGCTCAAAGTGCTGATGATAACCAAGAAGCAAGCTCTCAATCAAAACACCAAAATCTCTTTTAAAGCCAAAACTTGAGTGAAGCAATACTTTTAAGGCCATCCACCTTTGGTAATAAGAATTGAATGATTCACCATGCATTTACTTGTAGGTGCAGAGATCATGCAAGCTGATCCTTCCTTGAGCAGAAAGGTTTTGCACTTTTAGGATTGCTTCATAAAGGAAAATATGGAAAGCAGGAGATGATCCCCCATAATAAAGAGGAATGATAGACATAATAAATCATGGTTTAGAGAATCTTGGGGCAAAGGGTCCCCTCACTAAGCTTGCCTCATCCTCTGAGGCCTCCATGAAAAAATTTAAGGCAATCCAATTCCCACTTCCATGACCTGCTACTTTTCTTCTTCTCTCGCCCTTTTCAAGCGGTATAACACATAATCTAGGCTCATTTCCAAGTTCACCATCCCTACCTTATTCTCAAATTGAGGTAGGGGGATAGAGACAATGCTTAGCCTTCAAGCTTGAGAAAGGATTTTCTTTTCAGCCACCAACTTCTGAATATTCTTCAAAAGAAGCTCACAATTGTTTATGTGATGCTCGTGGGCAACATGGTAGGTGCAGAAATTACTCCATTCATTTAACTTTGGCGGCACATAGGGCTTGAGATTGTCGAAAAACTTAAGCTCCCGAAGCTTAGCAAATAGTTGTGTCAAAGTTATCTAGAATATTCATTCGCACCTAGATGCAGCTTATAGAAAGGCAATGATCCGTCTAGCAACTTCACAATCATCTTAGAGAAGCTGGGTCTATCTTTCAACAAGACTTGTATTACCATTCACCTTCCGTAGTAGGTAATAAATGTTTTACCCGGCCTCTTCTTCACCGCCTCTAACTTTTGAATGTTGTGAAATCCATTCTACTCAATAAATGCTTCAGATAATCAGCACCAGTCATTTTTAATTTCATTCAAAAGATTATTGAACCTCTCATCCATCAGAAACCCTAATGTTTTGATGAATATTTGAGCCAAGATCTTATCATTCAATTTTGTAGCCCTAATAACAATGTAATAGTTCTTGACGTGGGAAAAAGGATCACCCAATCCTTTGTATCACACAAATTTAGGCATGAAAAAATAATCTAGGACATAGTTTTCATCCCTTGAAAAGCTAGTTAATTGAGGATAAGCAGAAAAAGTACTAGCATGTGATGCTACAAACTACTATCATGACCTGACCATCTCGGGACAGAGTTCTTGAGGAACAGGTTCCTCAACCCTTGGGTATACACATTTGGATCTTGATTCTCAATTATGGCCGGGCGATATGTAGGAGGATGAACATGAGCCATGCCCCTTGGTGAGACTATTAATTGTGGCACATTTTAGAACTATTGGAAATACTTATATTAATTCTTGAAGATAGTTGTCTCAGTAGAGGAACCATAAAATTGAGGCGCCCTTGCGAAGATGGTGCACTGATTATGGGGAAATGTGGCTAAGACCCTGAGGTGAAATAAGCTGGTGAAGAGCTCATAAAAGGACTAACATTAATAAGATGAACAACAATTCTAAAAACCCCTTACATAAAAGAATTGGACTCGGCTTGCCCAAGCATCCTTCATTGGATAATGTTATGAGAATTGTTGATCAGACGGCTCTAGTAGCCTGAACCTTGTCTTTAGAGAAGATTACTAAATTATCCTAATCTGATTGCTAGATGATGTTAAATCCCTTAATTCAAGAGAACCCAAATTGGCTTGTAGAGTAGAAGCATGCCACTACTTAGCAACGAGACTAATCCTAGAAGAGCCCAACTAAAGATCCCCTTGAGGATGAGTTCCATTAGTGGGAGAGAGCTTGGATTTGGAAATCGTATCGTAATTCCTTTCTTTGGCTAATAATGTCCTCATAGATTCTTGGAGAATAGTATGAAATTAAGGACTAAAGAGTATTCTAGCCAACACTGCATTTGCATTAGCACCATTTCCAAGTTCAGGACTCCCCCTTGGTTAGGATCGGCTAAGTTTTGCTAATGATCGCCATGATGGCTAACATCATCTCTGACATGATTAACCATGATATCTAACTGTGAGAATTTGACTAAATGATTGAAGCATGTAACTAACCCTGCGCTCATAGTTGAGCATGAAATACCCTCTTCAATGTTTAAGATGATACTTAGTGACAATCAAACGAGATGCTCCTTCTTTTGAACCCACGCTGAATGCCAAAAAAGATTAGATCATGGCATGCATGTCTTGATGTTTTATGGATTTATGATTCCTAAAGGTTTTTTGAACCCTCACGAAGCAATGAAATGATATATCAACCTTTCTCAAGATATGAACTTGAATGCGATGAAGTGAAATGGGATATTGGATTTTCATTGTGGGTGAGGAAATGGTGGTAATGCCTTACCATGGTAACAATTCAATGTCATGAAAACTTAAGTGGATGAACTCCTAAGTAAAACAATGTATCATACCTTATTGATGTGTAGATTGATGAATGAATTGATGTTTATGATTCTTTTGGATTACCAATGCGATGCAATGAATGAATTGAGTATTTGACTCAATTTGGGTGGAGTTTTAAATGACAATTGGGCATCGCAAATGAGTGGATATGTTATGTTGGTGCATTCTCTAAGGTGACGCAATCTCAAGCGTCTTTACAGTTAATGAATACTGATGCGGTATTTTATGTTGCTTTAGGTTTATTCATGATGCTATGATACTTCATGAGCATTCTAAAATCCTAACTAATATAAAGAATGAGTGTGTGTGTGTGTGTGTGTGTGTGTATGTGTGTGTGTAAGTTAGTGTCTTCATAAAAGAATGTGGTTAGTGTGATGTACATGATGTGAGATGTTGTTTTTATTTGCATATGTAAACGGGTGGAAAGAGAATAAACACATAGCACATACCATGAATGCAGTAATAATTCTTCCAACCATACACCTCCTGTAGAATAAAGGGTTAGCTTCTAAATTAATTAGGCTTAGATCATTTTAACACCATGAGGATGTGAAGGAGTGAACTTGTATAAATCACGTTGAGACGTTTTGGTACACCCTAAGGGAAGTTGTTACGGTGATGCTGTATGAGTTCGGTCACAAGGGTTGTTGATGTAGAAGGCTCTTGTTGCACTATGATACACTCAAAACCTCTTCCCAAATAGATGCGAATTAGGGAGATATATGTGATATGGCAACAAGTGTTCCACTCACTAGGCATTCTTGATCCCCATGGGGTCACAAGTGATACTTTCATGGCTTCATGCTAAACAATTGGCACCCTAACCTTAAGGCTAATCCATCTGATGCATATGCTTTGTTGAACTATTTTAGAGGTGGATAAACTCATTTAATAACTTTTTAATACTCATCAAAGTCATTTAAACTTTATATTTAAAAAAAGAACGCGCCCCTGCAGAGTTTCTACTATGAGAGGATAACGTTTCACCAGCGCTGTCATCGCGAGTTGGCAGTCCCATGAGATTGGGTGTGGGGGTTTTATGAGAATGATGATAAAATAAAGTTTTGGAAATAGTCTAGGCTTAAACCTCTAGCCTATATTATAGAATAATCACCCCAGATCAACTCTTCCAAGAAATTCGGTACAACGAAGATTCGTTAAGTCTAAACTGCACCATTGTACAGAGATTCGGGTTCGATGAGTTACCTACTTCGTCGTTATTTGAGTTATAAGTATATGCAAGCCACCACCTTTTCAAGTTTGGTGATTTAAAGCATTGTCAAACAGAAAAGCGATAAATAAATAAATGCGGTAAGTATACAAGCAGAGAAAATAAAATAAAGATAATAAAATAAAAGACTTCTAACTAGGGGGTTAAGGATTAAATAATACCTTTCTTTGTGATACAAATGGTCCTAAATACAGTTTTTTTACAAATACATTTTTTTACAAATGCAATACTCGTAGAAATATATATATCCTAACATACATCTAGCTTGCATCCACAAAGGGTTAGCATAATTTATTTTAGACCCCAAGGTTGCAAAAATAATTTAATTTAGACCAATCTTTCTCATTTGTAATTATTTGGAGATGTTACATGGCATATTGTGAGTTTAGTTATTGAGGAATATTGAAACTTGTCATTGATGAGCGAAAATACAAAATCAAGGAAAAAATACAAAATAGGAGAGTCTTAGCAAGAGAATTGATTGGCACCTCTACAGTTAGGCTAGCAGCATCCTGGTTAGCCAACACCTAGATTGGTGCTGGTCTAACTCGCCTGGGGTGACCTGGTTGCCAACAGGGGCGCTGGTTGAACTTCAAAGATCCCGAGGAGTATGTAATTTTTTTCAAAATTTTCTATTTTTATGAACAAGATAGGTGACAAATGAACTTTTAAACCAGGGAAAATCAATTTGGGGCGGTGCCCATGTACCACAATTGGCGCCTTTGTTATTGGTCAATGCCCCTGTAATTAACTAGAGGGGCATCGATCCAGCTAGAATGTCGCCGGCCTAACTAGACCGGCACCGGTCCAACTAGAGGGCACTAGGAAAAAAATTCATTCTTCACACCCAAAACCGCCAAAAACAAAAAATTAAATACGCAATCAAGCCCAAAATTCTCCTAATACTCATAAACTTACTCCTCTGATATTATCCCAATGTTGGAGCTAGAAACGCCAAGAAAAAAGTCTTCCCAAACCCTTTTTATTGATTTCTTGAAGGTTTTGTGGATTTAACACACAAAAATGAAGAAAAATGCTAAAGATGGATTTTTAAGTGATTTAAGGTTCTAAGGAAGGTATTTGAAGGATCTGCCCAATGTTTAAAGACCCCAAACAAGGATTAGTTTAAGAAAATGATAGAAAATCAAAGAAGTAGGATTTTTCTTACTTTTTCTCAAACATCCTTCGAGAGTTTTTTATTTTCTTTCTCTTCTTTCTCTTTAATCCCAAAAAGTGTCTAAAAAAATATGCTCATCCTCTTCTCCTCAAAGTTTGATCCTATTTATATCCCTTTGGGTTGGTTAAATAATAAGGGCAAAAAGGGAAAAACGCTCTAAAACTGGTAAAAAATCAGAAAATCGGTATAAAACCCAGCGCCCCTGTAACTTGATCGGCAACAACTTAGCTTGAGGACTACCACCAATCTAGCTAGACCATCACCAGTCAAGGATAGAGGCCCCAGACTGGCGGTAGGGGCACCAAGTCTCGGGAGACCTCTTAAAGCCTCGGTTACCCCAAACTATAAGGGCAAACAACATTTTCAACTTTTTATGCATATTTTAATTTTTCTAACATATAAAATTTAACATTCAATATTTTTTAATATTTCTTATGTATTTTTTAAATATTCTAAGTGAATGAAGTAAGGCTTTTAAAAGCTAAAAACACTTTTTTTTATTCCTAATAAAGGAAAAGAGAAAAATAAACTAATGAATAAATCAAATAAGTTACACGTGTTCACCACTTTTCTACTGATAATATAAAAGTTCTAAATATGAATAGGTGTTATCAATACCTATTATCAAATAAAAAAATGATGATAACTGCAAGTATACAGTTGTGATGTAGTTTTAAAAGATATCTATCCCACAACGAAGGAATTCGGAGCAACTAGAGTTACGGAGCAAAAGAAAATAAAATAAGTTAAAGGTTTTGAATGATAGACTGATGAATGGATAGATGCATGAACAGATTAGAGAAGATGCAAAGCATATAGATATTCCTTAAGAAAAAATATAGTGGAGTAAAATATGCAAAATAATCAAGAATGTTTTATGCATTAGATAACTTCAAGAAAATCAGTTCTAGATGCCCAAATATCCTATAATTCACCGCAGAGCAACACATGAAATGACTTTTCTAAATCTAGGGTAAATGAATTATGACACTTATAAAAACTTGGACATCAATAATACTATGCTTAGTACGGGTCGTTCTCACATAGCCATATTTAGCAAGTTACCACTCCAAAAATGTTGGCTCACTAAACAACATTATAATAACAGATCTAATGATTATACACAATCTTGTTAACCCCGAAACTACTCTTAAAGTCAACTTGAAAGCATATAACTTCATTAATATAAGTGACGCAAGATGAAATACTCGTTATGATACATAGACATGTCATAAACTTCGAATTAGAAAGTATAAGTAGAAAACAAAGTAAAGTTGTAAGGTATGCAAGTGAAAGCTAAAGTTGATCAAACCGTATCCACTCTTTAATGGGAGTCTCAATTCTCACAATTCCTGCATCTACTTTGAATTCAGTCTCGACTCATACAGAACCTCTGTTAGGATGTTATTCCTTATATATATTGAACAAATGAATGTTGAAGAATAGAAACTTTTATTGATAAGTGCTTTGCAATTACACTCATACAATAATCACTCGAATTTGTGGAGAAATCAAGAGATTGAAATAAGAATCGAATCACTAATACATTTTTCTCTCTAACACTTTGAATTTAGCGAAATCTATATAACTTTCACTCTCTATCTATCATGTATCACGCCATAGATATCATCTTACACCATCTACTACATGAAATGGTTGATTTGTAGCTCTATTTATAGAGTGTGAAAGGTTGTGCTTATCCAAATGAATAGTCATGTCCATTGGTGAAGGGTTGCATCATCTTCAATGTGATTGGATGCAAGATTTCATCCTTATCTTCAACAGATAGGCACCTTTTCATAGTTGCATTGTCTCCAAAAGGTGTCTCTTCGCCTGATAGTTGATGGCGGTTAATCGTTCTTATCTAGCGGTTAGAAGTTGATAAGAGTTTATCAAACCCGTCACGATTCATGAGTGTGACATACATGTCGCGATCGTGAATGTAAGTTGGTAAATGACTGTTTGCAAAGAATGATAAGTCGCGATCATGATAGATAATCGCAAGCATGATTTGGCCAATTGTGAGTAGGAATCACGATCGTGACATGGTGATGACTTATGCTTTTCTTCATGTTCTTCTTTGCAACTTTATCGATCTTTGACAACTTCTATCCTATGCTAATTCCTTTCATTCCATGCATCTTTTTGCACCTTTTTCACTCTTTTTGCATAGAATTCCATCTTTGATCATTTCACTCCCAAGATTAACCTAGTTTCTACACTTGCATAAAAAACAACTACATACCATGTGAAATCTTTTATATGAAGTACAAAATGAATCTAAACCAAATCATTTTATGAGTAAAAATATCAAGATAATAAGTGTAATTATACACTTATCAACATGTGAGAGAGGTTAGAAAGCCAAGAAAAATTCATTCGACTTCATCTTAGCCTTGATTATGGGTCTGCAAAAGTTTTGAGAGCAAGTATAAACTATAAGCTTTCATCATCATTTTGCGAGAGGGACCAAGAATCCCATGCTCACAGGTACGATAAGCTCTACTATTTTTATAGTCACCAAGTATCACCTTCATCAACTTTGGAATCAAATTTTCCAAGGCTATCTATAGTTTTTCTCAATTGATAGTTTCCCACCCAACATAGAAAACAAATCAAATGTTTCATCTTCACTATGTAGTAGAATTACCCATGTATAACGAGAGTAATCATCCACAAAAACCAATGCATACTTCTTTCCACCAAAACTTACTATGTAGTAGAATTACCCATGTATAACGAGAGTAATAATCCACAACAACCAATGCATACTTCTTTCCACCAAAACTCATAGGTTGAACCATACCAAATAAATCAAGATGTAGTAGCTTAAGAGGTCTAGAAGTAAATATGATATTTTACTCTTAAAATACTTCTTGGATTGTTTACCTAATTGACATGCATCACATAAATGGTCTTTATCAAAACTAACACTTGGTAACCAATTAATAAGACAATACTAACCAACTTAGATATTTGTTTCATACTAGCATGCCTAAATCTCCTATGCCAAAACCATAATTCTCTTCTTTAGAAACTATACATATTTCGCTATAAAACTTTTACTGAAATCAGTCATAAACACATTATTGACATGAGGAGAAAAAGGTATGGTATTGTTACTAGCATTATCAATAACAGTGCATCCATGATATTCAAACATAACATTCTACCTTTATCACAAAGCTGAGCAACACTCTATAAGTTATATTTAGAACCTTTCACAAGCGAGAAATTTTCAATATTAGGGCCTTTTCCAATAGTATGGGTCCAATGATTTTGCCCTTCTTTTTATCTCCGAAGCTGACACTTACATTCAGTTTTGGCTCATATGTGATGAATTTTTTAGTCACCCACATGCATTGTCAATATACTAAAGTGTTGACTCCTCTACACACCTCAGGCCAACCTACAAAACAACTAATTAGACTTAAGAACCTAAACTTTTTTTGGTCCTACTAGGTCAGTTTGCTTTTGTCTCCAAACAAGGTTTTTAGTTATAGTTCCTTTCTTAACTTGGCATTTATTAACAAAATGCCCATTTTGTTCGCAATAGCTACATTTAGTAGGCTTTCTAGATTTCCAACTATCATTTCCTCTATAATATGTGTATCAATATTAGAGTACTTCGGATACTGATCTTTCAAGCTCTTCAATATCTCAATATAAATATTGAACTTCTCATGTCTTTTCAGAAGCTCATTCACTTTCTCAATAATACATTTCAAGGAACACTCTTGAAAAGCTTGACTTTTTAATAGGTATTTCACTTCAAGATGTAGTGAAGATTTTGCATTTTCAAGTACTTGACACCATTTTCTCAAGGGTTTCACTTTCTCAACATTTTTCATAAAGTACATAGACATTTTATAAAGAACAGTAGCTAATTCTTCATGAGTTACAAGATTAGGATTTACCGCAACATCTAGAGAAGAGGTTGATTTCTCAATAGGGGTTGAAGTTCTAGCAGTACTTTTATCAATAATGATTTCTTCATTAACATTTGTATCATTAGTCTCAATAGCCATGAAGCACACATTTACAACATCAATATCATCATCTCCACTAGAGTTTTGATCACTACCACTCCAAGAGGTGACCATAGCTTTCTTGTTATACTTCTTATCTTTGTTGAGTTTGAATAATTGGACTTGATGTGTTCACTTTCATGACATTAAAAATAAGTGATGTTATTGTCTTTCTTTGAGTGGTCACCTTTGATTTGTCATTCTTTGAGTAATAAATCTTTGAATAATCACCCTTCTTTTATGGTTTTTTATAGTTGAAACAATTTCCACCTTTCTTGAATAACTTATTGAGTTTTTTAGGAAAAAGAGCGATTTCTTCTTCATTAGTAACATTGTTAGTATCAGTCATATCATTGACTTTCAATACTATTGACTTCTTCTTTCTATCATCACATTTCTCTTTGTCTTTATTAAAAAAGCTTCTCATTGAGATTATGTGCATCAGTAGTGAACCCATCAATTCATCGAATTTATATGATGACAGGTCTTGAACTTCTTCAATAACAATCTTCTTGGATTCCCAACTTTTGCGTAGACTTCAAAGAATCTTCTTAACTTTATCTTGTTTAGGAATTTCTTTGCGTAGACGCTTTAGTGAGCATTCACAATGTTTGTGAATCTAGAATATATGTCAGTAACGCCTTATCCCTACTACATTTCAAACAATTTGAACAACCTCGTGATTTGTTTGATCTTGCTTTGTTTGACACGGTTAGTACCTTTATAACTTCAAGTTTTTTCCAAATTTCTTGTGCTGATTCACAACCTGAAGTTTTTTCCAAATATCTTGTGCTGATTCACAACCTGAATTTTTTTGGTATTCTATTACATCAAAAGAACAATGTAAAACATTAATAGCATATGCGTTTCTTATAATCATTATTAATAAGTAATCATCAACTTTATCAACTTTTTAACCTTCAACTTATTTAGTAGGCCTAAAAGGATAATTCTCAATAACTTTCCAAGCACCATGGTTATTGGCTTGAATTAAATTTCTCATTCGATTCTTCTAAAAGCTATAACTAGTACCAATGAACAAAAGAGCTCAAATAGGGCACATCCCTTTGGGGTGAGTTTGAAAGAAATCACTTCTCATACTTAAACTTTCCATATTAAATGGCTCTTGATTTTTGGATCAACTAGTAATGAGCTAACCTTTGATACTTGTTGGTCCCTTAGTTATGGGCAACTAGTTCCAGAGGGGGTGAATTGAACTAAAGATAATAAAAAATCCTTCGTGGAAGCTCAATATCAATTTCAATACCAGAGACAGTTTAATTATCACTCTTCTATATCAATAATGTAATAACAGAATTAACTCATTGTTGGTGATCAATATCAATGTTAATACACATACGAATAATGTGATAGATTGTATTTATATGAACAACTGTAATCATTATCATATCAGTAATGTATGTAAATAGATAGTATTGATGGACTCTTCACAGAACAATATCAGAAACAATTTCAAATCAATATCAATAGCACAATCAATAGAGATATCAATAGCATAGATAAAGTAAAAAGATTAGATTTAGAAAGCAAACAAAGTAACTATCCTATTTCAACAACCCGTACCTACTTTTGTCCTCGATTCCTTCTCAATCATTAATACACTATAGAATTCTTTCCAATAGGTAGATTCCAAAACTATTTAGAACTTTGTCTATTCCTTACTTGAAATTACCCTCCTTACAAGCTTGAATACAATAATTAAGTTCCTTGTTATCTATAACCCAATTAGTGCTTTCTCAATCACAAATTGTATAAGTTTATGAAGAAAGAATAGTTTATCACTCAAAATTCCACTCTCTTTCTTCGAAGCTAATCAATGATTATAATGAAGTGCTTAACTTAATTTTTGAATCTCTATTAGAAGTATGAAAAGATTAAGCATAAATTCTAAAGTAGAAAATGCTTTCTTATCTTGTGTTCAATCTTCATAACTAATGTTGGCAAGCTTTTATAAGAAATTTGAAGTAGCTAGCCATTATGAAATTGTTAGAGACATCTTGTGACTGTTGTGAGATGAGGCTTGGATCTTCAAAGTCTTCTAGTCATCAATTTCTTCATTTAGAGTGTCTTCAAATGGTGGCTAATATTCACCAATCATTTGATGCTTGATAAGGAGTTCGAGGTTTGATTTGGTAAGTCTCCAAAGGTTGATGATTACCATTTGTTGAATAGAGCTTGATTTGGTAAGAATTCAATAACTATTAAGGACTTTCCTAAATTGGTACTAGACAGATTGACTTTACGTATTTAGTAGTGCTTTTTGCTATTTAAGGTAATTTGTTAGTAGCTTGTCAAAGTATGTGTTGAGCCTTGTTCTTGAACCTTTTTTAGCTTCAAAAGTCTTTATTTTCAATTCTCCAAGGATTGAAAAATTTTCTCCAAGACATATATAATTTCACACATGCACATAATTGGAAATATGTTTTTTTGCATCCCAATTTCAAGTTGAAGCAAAATAGATTATAAAGATTTGAATTAAATATTCAAATGATTAAACATAAATATGAGATATTAAAAACATAATACTCAAGCAAATAAATGTGTGTTAGGTATATGAAATTTGGCTATAATAGTTATGTAGTGCTAAAAAATAACTTTGTATTAAACATGTATGGAATAAACTTGATTATGTGTCTTTATTCTTTAAAATAATTTATTTGTCAACTTCAAAACACTTAGGATAAAATTATCCTAAAAATCGAGATTCTAACAATAGCCTTGAGCTTCAAGTTCTTTCAAGAATCTAATTGTAAGGCGTTCCCACATCATTTCCTTTGCACTTGTTAGCTTGCACATGGGATGTATTATTCTCAACACGTTGAGTGAGTCATTATTCACCATATTCTCTTTCAAAATTCTAAGATAATTTTATTTTGGGACACATCATTGCACAAGTAGTTGTAGCCTTGATTATCCTTGAATCAATCACATTGCCAATCATAAATGCTTCCAAGTTCTTATGGATGGCATTAATTTTTACATAGAGCGGTGGTTCATCTTCTTCAATGATAACATTGTGGATCTCATTTAAGGAAAAACTCTCAATCTTCTCCAAGATCTCATCCTTTACCTCATGGATAGCTTTTCCAGTTATCGTACTAGTCTACTCTTCCAACAATGTCAGGCATTTTCATTGTATTGGTCAACTGTAGATCAATCTTCTTAATCATATCTTATAATAAGGTGGCGAGGTTGTGTACAAAACTCACTTGAGAGTTAATATTCTTCTCTTTCTTGCTGACTTTGTCAAACAACACCTTTAAACCTAAGATGGTATATCTCCTAAGCCAAGTTACCACTTTCCTAAAGTTGAAGAATTGGCATTTTTATTATCACCTAACTTAACAAATTTGGCTAGTTCTAAGCTTAGCTTCCTCTAGTTTAGTCTTCAACTTGGTGAGCAAGACATTGCTTATTACAACAACAAAAGGAATTGTTGTGAATGTATCTGTAAGTCTAGCTGTTGAATCAAACAAGCTTGATTGCATAATTTCCATACTAGACACCATCCCCTTTGTACTCTTTTTTTCTACCTTGATTGCCTAAAGATCACCTCAAATCTTCTCGAACTCCTCAAAATAGAGAGAATTCTTAGAAAGGGAGGATTTTAACATATTTAGGATAGGCATAGCAAGCACCAGAGCTTTAACCATCCAATTCATTAGAACAACATTTCCTATTATGGAAGCGTCTAACTCAACATCAGTCTTAAGAGATTTATAGAAATTTGTAACAACCTCTCTTAACCTTTGCTTCATTGCTGCATCATCTATTATATTAGAATCAGACTTGATTTCCTCTATAGTGGAAGTTCCAATTTATGATGTAAAAGTAGTAAAAACTACATTCCATATCACTACAGGGCCTAACTGAGAGTAATTCTTAGAACTATAACCCTATTGAGCATAGTTCTCAATGGGTAAACAAAACCAAGTGTATTTCTTAATGTTAATATGTTGATCATGATAAGGGTATTTTGTGAAGAATGAGGAGGACAAATATAATTTGTAGAAGGTGTTTGTGTTTGATTAGAAGTGGGAATTGTTTGATGGACGAATATTTTCAACATATGAGGGTTGAGATGAAGAAGGGTGATTTTAGCAAGGAGGAGGTGGGATTTTCATAGAAGTTGTAGTATTGATATGATCAGAGTGATCTTCATTTTCAAAAATTATGTGAGATGAAGATTGGATTGGTGTAGAAATTAAAAAAAATTGGAGAAGTAGGAGGAGTATTTACTTAGTTATTTATAGGTTGTGAATTGTGTTGTTGTGGTTGATTAGGTATGGTCTCTATAGTGTCCTTAGGTAACTCAGCAAAATTAGGAACCTCATCTTTATCAGCAATATCAACTAAAATTACTACCTGTACTGCTCAACAGCCTCTACATTCTCTACTACTTGATCACAAGCCTATTGTAACATCATCATTAACCATATCTTCTTGCTCAGAAGTTGCTACCTTTTCTACTACACTTGATGCCTCACTTCTTCTTCACTAGCTTAAACATGAGCTCATCCTAATCCTCAACAAAAGCTTCTACTTCTTCTTGGGCCACTTTCTCCTCTACAAGCTTTTTATCAGCTCCTTTTGCATTAACATTACTTTGTTGACCTCCTCATTTCTTGAATTTAAACTTCTTTGGTGCCTTGGCCTTCTTTACAATACGCAGCTCAAATTTTCTATAGCTTTCCTTTCTATCCCTCTTTAATGATGGTATAGAGTGTCTAATAGATTGATCATCATCATTTGTTACCTCAGAATCCTTTTTACTCCAATATCCCAAGAAGCCATACCAAGAGCTCTTTCAAAATCCTAATCCATGTCTTCTTCAAGAATATCATCAGGTATGATGATTTCCTAATAAAGCTCATCTTCCTCTTTCCCCCACTTTCCTTCTTGTAAGAGAAGGTTTCCTTGTTTCACTCTAATTTTCGGAGCTTGGCAATCCCTATGAATATTGTTTTAGCAAGAGCAAGCCTTTTCAAAATTACCTTCTGATCGATCTTGTAGGCTACAAAGATTGGTAAAACAAGGCTTCCATAATGCAAATAACGAAATACCTTCTACATATGATTGATGATCAGGATATGCTAATTGATTTTCTTACCATTGATTATATGGTATGCAATTCACCTCTCAAACAGCTTGAGACATATCAAATCTAGGGGGCTAACACACTTATTATGATTCTATGGGAAACCTTCCCTTTCATGACATGGAAGTAGCCTTGATTTCTCCACTAACCCAATCCTTAGTGTGCTCAAACTCTTCTAGGATAGTCAATAATGTTTCATCCCCAACTCCCCTTAACTTAGTCTCCTTGAAATTCAACTTCTACAAGTTGGTAACTAAATTAGGGGTAATAGTGTTAGAATTTCTTTCATCGGAAGTCATCAACACATCAAGCATCCCCACCACTATATGAAGATGATTATAGATTTGATACCAGAATATCATGAAATTCTTGGTCAAAAAGACCATTAAAGCGCTATGTTGCTTCATCCATAAAGATAGATGTTCATTTGTAGGCGCTTCACCAATATGCATAATGAACTGATTCTCCACTTCCATTCTGGAATTATCTTCCATCCCACTTGAATATACACACTTCCTTTCTTCAATGGTAAATTAGCTTATTTCTCTGTATCTACAATGATATTCTCCTCCATATCCTTTTGTAGTACCACTCTTCCATCTTCAAGAGTGATTGAGGCTATTTGTTGAGTAGATTGCTTTGAATTGGAAAATACAGTTAGTTAGAACTTAGAGAGGTTTTAAGAGTATTTTCTTTTGAGAGAAAAACGCTTGAGATTCAAAGATTGCAAGTAATTCTTCTCCTTCTACATTACGCTTTTATACTAAAGAAAACCTCTCTTTTCTACTTCTATCTCTTGCAAAACATGATGAAAAACAATGGTTAAATTAGATTCACTTTAAACCACCTTGCTATTTTATCTTAATATGTGGTGTTTAAATAATTAAATGCACTCAAAGTATAGTTAGTAATTAAATTTGAATTTCAAATAATAATTAATACAATGACAGAGTTTTCAACTTAAATAAGAAACTGAGTAAAATATATGTCACCTGTTTAGTTTAACTCAACATTTCTTAATCTCAGCATGTTTAAACCTGATTACACCTTTGATTGGATTAGTCATTCTAATCAATTGCCTTAGCAGGTTGAAGTGATCTCTTGTGAGTGGTTTGGTGAAGATATCTGATCTTTGTTCTTCTAAAGGAACATATTCAAATTTGACATCTCCCCTTAGAACATGATCCATTATGAAGTTATGTTTGATTTTGACATGCTTCATCCTGTCATGTTGAACTTGGTTTTTGGATAGGTCTATAGAAATCTTGTTAACACACAAAACATTGAGGCATTTAGAATTGATAGCAAAATCTTCCAGTTACTACTTAATCCATACAGTTGTGCTACACAACTTCTTGTAGCCATATACTTAACTTTACTTTTGATATACTCAATGCTACAGAATTTTCTTTACTAAGCATTCTCCAAGGAAATGACATCCACTAGCGGTGCTTTTTTGATCAAGCCTATCTCTTCCATAACAATACAAAGCTTTCTTCAACTTGTAGATATGATCTAGAAGCTTTGGATTTCAAAACAAGGGGTTAGCGCACATAAACTTCATCTTGAATAAAACCATTAAAAAATGTACTCTTAACATCCATTTGAAAAAATTTGAAGTTCACATAAGATGCGAAAGCACAAAGAATCTAGATTGCTTCAAGTGTAGCTACTAGAGAATAGGTGTGAGCATAAGATTTTGTTCCAGCTCACGTGTTCCATAATGACGGCTGTTGGGGATTTAATCCTTGAATCTCATAATTTTCGATTATCTAGTGATCTTCATATAGGAGCTCTCCTCATAAAACCTTAGGTAAATACAGTAATAAAAACACTAAATAATATTTCGGTCCCAAAATAAATATTTGGGACTATAAATAAATATTTAAAAGCTTTAAGTAAAAACTTAAAGGTTTAAATAAATATTTTAAAGACCTAAATAAATGTTTTAAGGTTCGAAATAAATCAATTAAAAACATAAAATAATAAAAATAATAAAAATTTGAAAATAAAAATTGTTGTTCTTTATAAAAAAGAGCCAGGGTAGACACGTGATGTGTTATCTCAGCGGACACATGGTGTTCGCCTGAATCTAGAATATCCACTCGAAGGGAATTAATATTATTCCCAGATAAGACACCTCACTTTTTACCATGCGATCATTTTCACTTAAAAATTGGCAAGATAAATCGAGTCTATAATTGAATTTTTTTTAGATAAATAATTTTCCTAAATCATTTTATTTCCGATCAAAAGGCCACAAGCATCTTTCTAGTCACATAAAATCACCCTAACCGAGTCTTGTTTTGTTTACTAAACATAAAGTGTGATCTAATAAGTAAGCAACTTATCCCGATCCAAATCTATTTGTTTTAATGGGTCGTCCGCCAAACGTTGAACCTCACAAGACTTTAATTCTTGGAAGAGCTTATCCAGGAGGCGACTCTAACTACGAGACAACGATTTTGAGTTTTGATGATATAAAATATTTCAAATCAATTTTGCTTTCTCTTTTAACCTTTTGGGTCCCTGACCCAATACAGTTCTATTTTTAAACAAAGACCCTAGTGTACCCCCTATCATATGCACGCTTTCCGCCCATCGCATCTGTGTCGCCCACACTACGCTTTTCTTTAAAAGTTCTTTTAGATCTTGAAAATTTCCTAAAATTGTTGATCACATTATTTCACAATTCCTCATTATGGCATATTCATAATATCACATTGTAGTAGAAGGGATTAGCCAGTAAATTTAGGGTCCCTTATTTACCACGAAGCTTACTCTTGTACAACTCTGCCTCTTTGAGAAAAAAGAGTACATGGAGTGAGTGGATCACTTGTTGCCATACTGCACGACCCACCCTCGCTCAAACCTATTTGGGGAGAGGATTGAAGTGTATCACAATGCAAAAAGAACCATCTACATTAGTAACCCAAAAGAAAACCTCACATAAATAAGCCATAGGTATTTTCCCTAAGAATGTTACCCAAAAATGTAATTGCATTATATTTTTCTTCAAGTGCGCTCCTTAGTGCCTATATGGTACTAAGATGAACCAAGCCTAGGATAGAGACTAGCCAAAAACACAAAATGTAGGAGTTTTATGGTTGGAAGATTGGACGTTGCATGCTATGTGCTATGTGTTTATCATTTTTGACTCATCACGCATTATACAAATGTGTCATACTAACCACAAATCTTAGTGCAGACACTTCAACACACACTCATGACAAAAAAATGAAATGAAAAATGGACATAACATGTTCTCATTATCTCGATACCTAATTAGTGTCACATACACTTAGGATTAGTCGACACTAGAGATCATGTCACCCTAGGACAACATAAACCAATTAGAATCATGAAGCATCATTTATCCCACTTATCATGACCCTCACATGGCATCAGACTCTTAGCCCACACGGGGAACAACCTTTATACCCAAATCTTTGCATGATGTCCACACGGCATCCGACTCTTAGCCCATAAAGGGTGAACATACCTTTATAACTAAATTTTTGCATGATGTCCATGTGGCATTTGATTCTTAACCCGCACGGGGCAATTACATATATAACACATTCCCTATGAGATGTCTACTTGACATCCAACCCATAGCCCAAATGGGGTGAATATTTACCTAAACTATACCTTCACACATAACATGATGTCCTTATTGACATCTAAATCTAAGCCCACAAGGGGCGAACTCATTTCGAAAGATTTACCTTACCAATCTTCGAGGTGTACACTTGACACCCGAACCATTTGCGGTAACATGGTCACCCAATTTCATTTACATCACCCATTTTACAATATCACATGGATGTCATACAAACCTCAAGTCCACACCCATGGGCTGGGTTTTCATTTTCAACTTTTTTTCATTTTATCTAATGGCCAACCTATTTGTTTCAAATGGATTGACAAAACACATTTTTATTTCACATCATAGCACATTAACCTTTTATTGCATTAAAATCTCATGCATTTTTCATCATGAATCCTATGTGAATGTTTGATCTTCGACTTATGTACTTCAGTTTTGAAAAGGCCTACTCGCCTCTCAACATACATCTTTTAGTTTTGATCAGATAGTTAGCATGGCCAATCTATAGGATAAGATTGTGGGGGATGATTAAACCCTTCTTATAGAATAAAATTCTCAATATACACCTCAATCATCTATGAACATAGAGATTGCAGTTGCCTCTAATGCCAGGTCAAGCTAGGTTAGCCAGAAGAGAGGACTTATGATGTGAGCGATTGTTGTATAAGTGTACTTGAAAATCACTTATCAACAAAAGTTTTCATTCTTCAATATTCATTTGTTCAATATTCGCAAAGAATAGCATCCTAGTAGAGGTTTTGTACAGGCCGAGACCGAATTCAAAGTAGATGTAGGAATTATAGGAATGGATGACTCCCATTAAAGAGTGGATAAGGTTTGATCAACTTCATCTTTCACTTGCATGCCTTACAACTTTGCTTTGCTTTCTACTTGTACTTTTTATTTCGAAGTTTATGATATGTCTATGTATCATAATGCATATTTCGTGCTAAGTCTTTTATGTTAATCAAGTTGTATGCATTTACATTATTTTTTAGAGTAGTTTCGGGGTTAACATTATCGTGTATAATCACTGGATCTGTGATATAATGCTATTTAGTGAGCCAACATTTTTGGAATGGTAACTTGCTAAATATGGCTATATGGGAGCGACCCGTACTAAGCATAGTATTGACGTTGTCCAAGTTTATATAATAGTTTTATCTCGTTTGCGCTAGGATTAGAAAAGTTAGTTCATGTGTTGCTCTGCGGCGAATCATTGAACATCTGAGTGTTTTGAACCAAGTTTGTTAGATTAGTCTAGTGTATCGTAGCATCTTTGTTGATCTTGCATGTTTTCTCTGTTATAGTTATTCATAGGGAAAATCTATGTATTTAGAGTCTCTCATCTATCACATCTATATTTACTCAACTTTTCATTCTAATCTTCCTATCCAAAAATCTCAAAACTATTTTTAATTTTCTCTTACTTTGTCTTTCCTTGTTGATCTTTAGACCAAGTTCCTTCTCTGTGGGTTCGATATCTTTTAAAACTACATCGCAACTGTATACTTGCAGTTATCATCATTTTTCTATGTGATAAGGGGTATTGACAACACCTACATTTTTCATGAGCAAGTTTTTGGTATTATTATTGAGGATAAGCCTTACTAAACTAGTATAGCCAAGTCTCACGAACAAGTTTTTTGAACCATTAAGTTATTAAACATATCAGTGGAAAAGTGGCGATCAAGTTTTTGCCGCCGTTGTCGGGCTAGGCAATCGCGTTCTAAAGATATTTGCCAAGGATGGCAATCGCATTCTAAAGATATTTTCCGGGGAAGGAAAGTAAGTTCTAATGTTTAATCGCTAGAAATACGGTACGTTTTTTTTTCATTTTGCTTTATATATATATATATATATATATATTGTTGTTTTAATTTGTTAAGAGTCAAAATGTTTGCTAACATGTATTGGGATAAGTTTTGTGGAGATTACATGATAGATAACTTAATTGATAACGTGTGTAGATGAAATATGTCATGTTACATCTCTTGAAAACTTAGCATCTGAATCCCTTGAAAATTTAGAATATTCTTCTGAAACCAAAAAATTAGTTAGAGAAGATGATCCTATACCACCCTCTATAGATAAACCACCCTTAGTAGAATTGAAGCAATTACCCATTCATTTTAAGTATGCATTTTTAGGAAGCAAAAATACTTTACCCATTATAATTTCTAATAAGTTTTCTACTCTGCAGGAAGAAGCATTATTTGAGACAATTAAGGGTAGAATTAGGAGTATTAGTTGATAGATTTCCGATATTAAAGGAATTAGCCCTAATATAGTTATGCATTCTATTAATTTGGAGAATGAAAGCAAACCTAGAATAGAAAGGCAAAGAAGATTGAATCCTCACATGAAGGAAGTTGTTAAGAAGGAAATTATTAAGT
>CATIWQ010069843.1:0-25915 GCA_949673415.1 Euphorbia schlechtendalii | reverse complement strand
CTTTCTGACTCCTTTCTTTTAAGGAACCTTGTTCCTTTGTTATGTGATCACATTGTTTTATTCATGACACAGCTAAAGTATAGGGCTCCCTTCAATCCAATTTATGTAGCTCTTAAAAGAAGTTAAAAAATTATTTTTTTTTAAAAAAAAAGGGCATTTAGGACGGTTCTCTCAAAAGAACCGTCCCTATTGCCTCAACATTCCGGACGGTTCTCTTAAGAGAACCATCCGGAATGCTCATTCCGGACGGTTCTCTTAAGAAAACCGTCCGGAATGCTCATTCCGGACGGTTCTTTTAATAGAACCTTCCGTATTGCTCTAAACCGGAGCAAAACATTTTTTAAATAGCATTCCGGACGGTTCCTTTAAAAGAACCGTCCGCAATGCTCCTTATTCCGGACGGTTTAAAACCGCCCGCATTAATGCTTATCAATCGCGTCGTAGCTTGTGCGGACGGTTCAAAACCGTCCGGAAAAGCCAAAAAAAACCGTCCCCAAAAACCATTTCTGCACTAGTGACTCTGACGTTGTTTTAGCCTCATTACTTTCTTGTCTTGCTTCAGAGAATAATTCTTCCAATAAGTATCAAACATACGTAATTCTTTTTTCTAAGAGAAATAGATATCTTAATTAGAGATATAGATGGGTTACATATTAAACTTCAACCACAACACAAAATTGATTAATTTTCCTGACTACAAATTATGATATTTTGATGCTGACTTTGTTTTTACAAATCTTTATCACTATTAGATGAGTAGTGTAATGATTGATCCAATGATAATAAGGAGTAAAGTAATGTTATTTTGTTAAAAACAATGTCATCATAGATCTTCTAGTTTAAGGACGTCAAAGCATTACTTAACAGCAAAATGTAGTTATTTTTTAAAAAAAGTTTACGCTTACATTAAAAGGAAAAAACTCATCATCTCACATTAAATATTACTCGAACCTGAGACCTCTGAAAATCACAAATTTAATTTCAACCATTAAACTAAGATATTGGTCAGTTTAATACAATTCAATCTTCTTTTTGGTAAACTAGAAATATGAGATATCAGATAAAAAAATGAATATAAGCTCACATTGTTATAAGAGTATTTCAATAACTAGGACTTATTTTTTAACAAATAAACTACTCAATTATATGTATTGGTAGTAAATATAATACTCCAGCAGAGTATATATAAATGAAACTTGTGACTTCAGAATCTATTTTGACAAACAAAGTCTTCTTTATTTTAACCCTTATAATTATCATATCAATTATGTGATAATTGATCAAATGATAATAAAAAACAAAGTAAAGTGTACTTAGTTAATAACAACATCACTATAACCCACATCCATATATGAAATAATTTATTGCATATTTACACGTAATTTCATGAGAATTTATTTAAAATTAATCTAATGCAGAAAAAATTTTATATAATAAAAGTTTCATTTTAATTGAAAATTAGCATTTACTTCACAGAATACGACGAATATACAGTAAACATTGAGTATTTTCACGTAATACTTAAATTCTAAATGTAACTTAAGATGTCACCACTTTAAAATTTTGTATTTCACAACCGCTAGATGATCACTAGCTAGCTTCCAAGAAAAAAGAAATATGAATTTCTATAATTTATAAAATTGACAAAGAGGTAACTTTATAATTTCAAAAAAATTACAGTTCATTATACGTTGATATACATGAATACGTATATAATTATGCCCAAAGACGATATTTCCCTGGTTGACAATCCGAACAGTTTGCATTAATTACATTGAAACAAAAAGCTGTTTTTCTTTTACATAATTTTGATGCTCGGACTAATATATTATTATATTCCTATATTTTTCCAGTACAATTAAAACATCTTTGTATTTTGATTCCATCCAACCATAATTTCTTTATATTATATTTTATCACTTTTCCATCCAAATAATATTTTTTTATCGATGAAATTGCCTTCATCTTCATTCTCCAAAGATTAGAATACAAGAATGAGTTTGGCCTTGTTTCTACATTCCCAGATCTACAAAATAACAATTATTAATTGATACATTGCAGAGTCTATTTCTTCATTAGGAGAGTAAATCCAGTACCCATGGCCTTTCCGAGAAGCATCTCAATATTTTCAACAAAAAAATGAGATTAAACAACATATTATCATATTTTGCAGACAAATCAAATTAGCCAGTTTGAGATTGTATCGAACATCAACATATGAGTTCATTGATTTGAAGCTTAATTTCTTGTCAGAAATTGAAGTGGTTAATTAATCAGGGTGTGATTAAGTACCGAAATTTTCATTTGATACCTAAACAAAAGCCCTTTGATTAAAAACTTGGAGCATAGGAAGCTGACCGAGTTTGAAGACATTGTTATCTCCTCCAAAACATATTCCCGGGCTGCAATTAATTACATTCTCATAATATTGGAAAAATTATATTTTCTTTTGTTGTTATCTATGTATAAGATATGTGAACAAATTAAAAAAAATAATTAATGAAATGTAATACAGGGAGGTTATGGTTGGATGAAAGCAAAACATAAGGAGGTGTTAGTTGTACTGAAAAATTTAGGGATGTAACAGGTATTAGTGCAAACCTTAAGGAGGTTATAATTATTTACCCATATAAGTAGTATATCACTACTCCACCACTAAAGGCATTAAATGAACAAAGCTACTAGTGAACAATTTAATCTTCGAATCGGTTAAAATTCGTTCGAGCTCGACTCGTAAATAAACGAGTCTGATCGTGAACAAAAATTTAATTTTATTTTAATAAACAAACAAAGCTTGAACAATATGGTACTTGAGTAAAATGCTCGTGAACATGCACGATAAGTGGCTTGCTGACAGCCTGACATACTCGTGAATAAGCTTGTTAAGAGACTCGTTGATATGTTCATAATAAAAGTATTATTAAAATATTAAATAAATTTACAAACATCACTCTTTTAATCATGAAATCAAACTGAATTTTAAACTCGAAAATTGGCTTGAGCTTATAAAAATTTAATATATAAAATTCGACTAAACTTGATTGAACAAATCTCAGTTAAATTGGATTTAAACAAAGCCCGAGCTCTGCTCGGATTCAATTTAACCAAATTTGAGTTCGGTTCGGACTCGATTTGATAAAAAATCGAGCTCACCTCACTTTTGTTAAAAATTTAACAAAACCGAGCTCGAACACGTTTACAGGCCTCAGTAAAACAATTACTGCCCCCGCTTAAATATTGCATATTACAGTACATAAAATGATAAAATGAATAATGGATAAAAACTATATCGTTGATGAGGTGCTCCCCTGCCTTGCCCCTAATTATATGAAACGTAACACAAGTTTTTATTGTTTATTTATATATTTATAAATGAGTTAAAAATAGAAAGGAAAAAAAATTCCACATCGCATTATTGAATTGGTGAACTGATAAAATATGCAGTGAGGTTATTTATTTAATAAAGGCTTATCATTATCAACCCTAAACTTCTAAAAAAAAGTAAGTTATTAATTTGAATTTTAAAAAATTTCAGATACGATCTAGACACGATCCTGTTAATCAACAAAACCTGTCCATATCTGTTCTTTATAGAGTGGGTTCAGAAAAAGTAATTAGAGAATAAGTACAGCTCGGTCTGAAGTAAAAATTATTCAAGTAAAATATCAGACGAACTTAAACTCAGCTTGTCTGGTTCGAAATAATAAATAATATATGAAACAAATCCATAATTATTTATATAATTCTAATAAAATATTTATGTATTGACAATTTTAATATTTTTTTGTAAAGTTAGCATTTAAATTCGCTTCTGTGCAATTATTTTAATATAATTATATTTTTAGTAGCATATATTATAATTTTTAATAAAAAATTAATTGTTAACCCGCAAACTAGGTTTGAGTTTTGATTATTTTACTAAGATCCGAGCTTGACTTATATTTTATAAGCTGAGCCAAGTTTGGGCTACTCATTTTTTAGCTAGGCTTTATTGGGCTCGGCTCGTCCCAACTCTCACGTCCAGGTCTACTCATGAACTTACAAAAAAATGCATCAATTTTCCTCTTCAATGACACGTGTCAGCTTTAGATTGAATATAGAAAAATTAGAAATATGAAATCTTTCAAAAGTCAAACCAACCATAAACTGACATGTGAATACATGAGGGCAAATTGGTGTTTTTCAACTTTTAAACAAATTCAGGGAATATCTGGCACATATAAAAGTTTAGAGTAACAAGTGATTAGTTTAGAAAAGTTTAGGATTCACTATCTTAGACAAGTTTAGAGGAGATAGAGGTATTAGCCTTAGATGAAAGAGAATATATTTGCTTGCCCATTTCCTCTTCAATGACACGTGTCAGCTTCAGATTGAATATAGAAAAATTAGAAATATGACATCTGTCAAAAATCAAACAAACCATTAACTGACACGTGAATATATAAGGGCAAACTGGAGTTTTTTAACCTTTAAACAAATTCAAAGAATACCTGGCACATTTAAAAGTTTAGAGTAACAGGTGATTAGTTTAGAAAAGTTTAGGATTCACTATCTTACACAAGTTTAGAGGAGATATAGGTATTAGCCTGAGATGAAAGAGAACATATTTGATTGCCCATTTCTCCCATAGTGATTGAGGAAAATTCCTAATTAATTAAATTTTAATATGATCAAGAATATTTGTTGTTTTTCCACAAAAATAACATTCATTTTACCCCTTAGCATTTTTTAAATCAATTAAATAAAAATCTAATCTCTTCAAAAAATTCATATTATTAAAAAAATTATATAAAACTTAATTCAATTATAATTAAGAGCAAAATAATGACTATTTTGTAAAAAATAAGTAGCTACATATGCACTATCTTTTGGCTACCATAAGTTTCTTTCCATTATCAATTAGAAATTTTTTCCCAATACTCCTTATCAGTAGTAATTCACAGAGTTTATATTCTTTTATGTTTATACTTTATTGGGTACTAGTTTACCAAATTTCATTAATAAATTAAAATGATTAATTAAATACTAATTTCTTGTAAGTTTATATATTCTCCATCAACTACTATAATTAATGATCATGAATACTTGCTTGTCATGTGGAGAATTTTGGACACCCATCCTATTAAAAAAGGCCATGTTTTTCTTGATGATGTGTATTTTAGACTTTCTTCAGAATTCATTGAGGAAATATTAAAATAAGAAAGTCAAGATAAATTTCAATGATATACATAAATGAGCTATTTATTTATACATTTAAGATTTTTTTTAATTAAAGACCCACGTTGAATATAATTCGTCTTGTTTATATAGGAATCGAATTAAAATGTCCATTATGCCATTTTGCTAATGGTGCCATTGTATGAATAATAATACCTTAAAAAAGTAATGCCATATTCTAACTGACATTTCATAAAGATTAATTTTAAGAAAAAAAAATTAACTTTCTAATATGACTTAATGCATCCACACGGACCACACCTTAGTGAATATGTTTAAAATAGATTTTTACGATCCTTGATTTTTAAATGTGACAGATAATCTCATGTACGTACGTGTTTAAAACGCGTCACATTACATCTAATCGTCACATATTAGTTTATAGTTGGTTTAAATGTTTTAAAGATGTTATTTTTCTGATTTTTTTTCTCCAACTAAAAGTTGACACATAACATTGTAAACTAGTGCATTTTAAAAAATTAATGGTAAGGTATTTGATGGAACAATTAGGAGTATTGTAGAAATAAATAAATTAGGCAACAACCAGAATATCTAAATTAGCAATGGTAATGGTTTTCTGAATGGTCTAAGTTCGGTAACAAATTAAATTAATTGGAGATACGGCATAGTAAAATATAATTATATTTTTTTAAACTAGTTTCTTCCGACTTGCCATATATAAGAACTTTGCTCTTTCTTTTTGATGAATATGAACTTTTTAAAAATTTGAGTTTCGAATTTAGAACCTCTCACTTGATCTTTAAATTTTGATATGCATCAGTTGAGCTAGTTTGCTATGATGACATAATAAGTGATAATAAATACATTTCATTATTAAGAATGTATATATAGTTATAATAAAAAAAAGTCAAAAGTAAAAAAATAATAAAATTGATAGTACTTTTATAAGTACCAAAAGCAGTAGTACTATTAGATATTGCTAATTAATATATTTTATGTGACTAAATTTGTTGATAAATTTTTTTGTAAGGTTCAAATATGATACTATATCATTAATATTTAAGAAATCTTTTAAATAATTAGTCGGTTTGGTTATACATTCTTTTTCGATTAAACAAAATCAACTAAATAAAAAAATTACAACTTGTAATTGAAGCCAAATAAGTGAACCGAAAAAGTTGAATTTCATCAATTTGATGATTGTTTTGATTTTGTTGGTTTTTAAAACCCTACATACTTTGGCTCAAATGTGTATGGTAACATCTCCTTATAAATTAAAGACCTTCCAAGTAAACGCCATTGCCCTGCTGCCAATAATAAACTGTGAATTTATTTTCATTATAATTTTCATAGAATCACTAGTTTTTTTTCTCCCAATGGAAAAGATTCTAAAATTTCAGTTTAAGAGAAGAGTATCCGAAATTTCAAAAGGTCATTAATTATTTAATTATACACAATGTCCAATTAACAAAAACTTTGATCGCTTTAGCAATTTTAAAAACTTTGTTGTCATTGAGAATGAGATATTAGGTAGTATTATTCTCTTTTCCAAATTTAACAATCTATTTGATGTAGACTATGCAAAGACGTGATATTTGGATTTCACATATCTGAACTAAAAGTTGTGGATGTT
This sequence comes from Euphorbia schlechtendalii, assembly GCA_949673415.1. Classification (NCBI taxonomy): domain Eukaryota; kingdom Viridiplantae; phylum Streptophyta; class Magnoliopsida; order Malpighiales; family Euphorbiaceae; genus Euphorbia; species Euphorbia schlechtendalii. Next base: position 19,104 of record CATIWQ010069843.1, on the reverse strand, counting down.
ATTGCGTCAAGATTTAACCTTCTTTACTAGACAATCCTAATTTTTTTTTCTTGTATTAATAATATTGTCTAATGTAATAAAACCAAAAGTAATTTGACAGTTTTATGTTTCTATAAATATGCTATAAATAATAAAAATTAATGTATATAAAAAAACAAAACAATATATTAATTATATTGTTTTGTAGTGAGGCAATGTTAATGCGCTAGAATCAGTTAGTAATGTAACATCTGTCAGAGAGAACATATATTCGATTAGAAAAATATCAAGAAAATAATATGAAATTCCTAATTAGATCTAGGCACGGGTTGGACTAGACGAGGTTCGGGTCGGGTCTTATTATGCTTAACTCATAAAAAATGAATAGCTTAAATCCGGTCCAATCTATAAAAGTATATCTCGGATTCGGGTAAGGTTTTATAAAATAATTGAAAGTCCAGCTTGCTAATTCACTAATTAAACTTTTTAAATAAAAAAATCATAATATATACTACTGACAAATAAAATAATTCCAAAGGTTCAATTACAACATTGGGTTTGGATGCTAAATTTTATAAAATAATTAACCATATAAAATTTTTTATTACAATTAAATATAACATATACTTTTAATATTAATTTTTACTTCGGATTGGGCTCGGATTTGAGTTTTAATCATGGTTTTGAAAACCGGACCAGACTTGCCAGTTGGACCGGGTTTGACCGGAACCGGACACTGGTCCGGTCGGTTTTCACCCGGTTCAATGTCTGATCAAAGATCGGACGTTGACCGGTTGAACCGGCCGGTCAGAACCGGTTGAACCGAAAACCGGTCGGTTCACTTATTCTTAACTTATTCTTGTTAAAAATAAATTTTTAAAATTTTTTGCAATAGGCAAGAATCGAACTCAGGACCTTCAGCTTGTTATATATTATGCCTACCACTCAACTACAACACTTATTTGATACACATTTGTATTATATTTCTTTTATAATATCTATATAAAATTTTTACTTAGTTTTAAACTAAGTATTTACTTTATTTATTTAGTGTATTGTTTAAATAAATTCACTATATCTTATTTAAATAATATTTTTTCAAGTTTTAGAAAATCCGATTCGATCACCGATTTAATCCGGTTGAACCTTAAATCCATGAACTATCCTCTTTACCGGTTCGATGACCGATCCGGTTCTGAAAACCATGATTTTAATATTAAACTCAAGCTCATCTTATAAATTACTCGGGCCGTTTCGGATTCGGACCAGATTTATTCTCTAATTACTTGGTCCAAATACATCCTATGAAAAGGTGGGTATGAACAAATCTCGCGACTCGACAGGCCGTGTGTGTTTATTTCTAACCCTTGTCATATTAACCAATATTTTTTTAATCCACATCATTTTAAAGTTTGCCATTTACCCTCCTTAGTCCTATTCCATATGAACCCTACATGCTATTAATGAATTATAATTGCAGAGCATTTGAATTTATTCGGTATATTTGTTACTTCTGTTACCATTGTTGTTAGTTGTTAGAAATGAATTTATATCTCCAAATTCATTAAAAGCATTTATAAAAACATTAAAAAATAAATGTTTTTCATGTCAACTAAATTACCATTAGTTATTTAAAACGTAATACATAATTAACACCCTACAATTGAAAACTTTCATCACTTGTAACTTTCAATTTTGAAAAGTCTATACCATCCTCATAAACTTGGCAAAAATATACTCGCGTTCCTCTCCTTTTTTTCAATGTCACGTGTCACATTTTGATTGGAGAGAGAAAAATAAAAATTTAACATCTTTGAAAAGTCAAACCAATCACAATGTGACACATGAAACTGATGGGGTTGACGATTACACTTTTTCCAAATTTAGGAGATTTGCAGAGACTTTTCAAAGTTGATAGTGACAAGTGATGAAAGCTGTCAAAGTTGGGGGATTAAGTATATATTTGGCCGTTATTCCTAAACACTTTCTTAGTATGAGTCAAACATTGATCAGCTCTCATAAACTTAGGGTTAGTTTGGGATTGATTACTTTCGCAGGCTATTTTTTTGAAAAGCTTTATTTTCAAAAAATTTCAGATTATTATCTCAAAAAAATCTAGAAATCAGAGTCAAAATTTATCGTTAAATGCCATAATATATTATTACATTAAAAATTTGTAAGTACTTGAAAATTTTCACCATAACAATACTGACAACAATCTCATCTAACATTTTAAAACTAAAAGCTAAAACTGAATCGATTAATAAATGCAAACTTCATAGTCAATTCCATTAAGTAATTTTCATTCTAACAAAACTATTAACCAAGAAATGCTATAAAAAAGTAAAAAGGTCAAAAACAGCAAAGACAGTTCAACGACATAACTATACCGCACAATTAATAGTTGTAAAAAATAGTCACCGTATTCTCATCTCTCCCAAACAAAATGGCAAAATTGTGATTAATATAAAAAACAAGGGCATACAGGTAAACAAAATGGATGGATATACCAAATACACGTTGGTCTGTTGTCTAACCTCTGATATTCTACAGGTTTTCCATTGCTTCAACTCACTGAAGCATACACAAAAATCGTAGTTTTTTCTTTTCGAATCAATTATTACTGAGTCAGACTTTGCATTGCAATCAGAGAAATGGAAATTCTTAGAAGCCAGTAAATAAAGGATTGGTTTTGATTTTGATTTTGCCTACTTTTGTCCTTCTTCTCTGTTTTGATTCTTTAATTTGTTAATTTTGGTGAGTGGTTACTGATTCATAGTGGGTGTCTACCAGATTTGATAGTTACTGTTTATTGGGTGTTGTAAATACTTGAAAAAAATTCAACTTTGGTTTGTTTTTCTAAATTTTTCAGAAACAAATGAACAATTCTGGGTTAACTCGGTACCAATCTGCTCCGAGTTCCTTGTTTTCCAACCTTCTAGAATGTGAAGAGTTTTTCAACAGACCAACAAGCCCAGAAACAGAGCGAATCTTTGCCAGATTCTTGGCCAATTCTGAGAGCAACATTTCAAATCAAAATCACGACTTTTCAGCAGATGTAATCAAGCAAGATTCCCCTGTTAGAAACGAAGAAGAAATTTCCCAACAAGCTCAGATTTTGGCTTCTATTAATAACGACACAGCTCTGAATCAGCAGCAGAGCAATTATGGGTATTTTCGGACCCAGCCGAAACCGCCGCTGCCAGATCAAGGCTCAACTTCCGGCATCGATTACCGGATGGCCGGTACCGGGAGGATACCGCCGGCGAGGAGTGTCGGAAGCAGCTCGAATCTTGTACGGCACAGTAGCTCCCCGGCCGGACTTTTCTCCAATATTACAGTTGAAATGGAAAAGGGTACATTTGCTCTTTCTCCCTTTTAAGTTTTCTTACAAAATAAATTTTCTATGATTAGCCGCAAATCATAAAGTTTGAATCTTTATTCTGTTGAATTGAAGTAGGAAAAACAGAGGCAAGATTTTGCATGAATTGATACCTGTATTAAATTTTTGGCTTTTTTTGGTAAACAATCACTTCAACTAGCTAGTGGGTATTAAAATCTTGGTTTTTTTAGTAAAAAAATAGAGCAAGTTGGCTGATTTATGATTACCCTTTTGGTGTTATTCATCTCCGCACAATTTGATTATGTGGGGTACTTAAATTAGAAACAGAAGTCGTTAAAAAAACGAGTTATGGCAAAATGGATGTAGGATATGGTGTAATGAGAGAAATAGGAGATTATGGTACAGTTAAGAGAGAAGGAGGAGGGAGAATGAGCCCAATTACTGAAATTGGTAACAAAAACATGGGAGAAAATGCTTCTGACAATGATTATGTGAGAGGTTATCCAATTGGTTCGTGGGATGATAATAATGCATCATCTTCTGTCATGTCTAAGAGATTAACAGATGATGATCGGGCACTTTCCGAAACTCAGGTATTCCACACCGCTTTTTTTGTTGCTTCAGTGTCTGTTTTGTTCCACTACTGTTGTGGTTTCCGTTTGTTACAATTAAAAATAAAAAATAATTTTTATGAAAAATGCAGGATAGGTATCTAATTTTTTTTCGAATTTGATGATAAAGTTATTGACCTTTCAACTTTGACATTTTGAGTTTTTGTTTAATTATAATCACACAGTGTCAACAAATAATGGAGTGATTATACAATAATTCGAAATCATTGATATGAAAAACGGTATCTCAACTTACATTTTAACATTTATAGTACGTTTTGATATTTTTGTCATATCAATACACATGTCTGAGATTTATGTTGAAAAACCATTTTTCACATCGATAATTATCCCTTGTGTAATTTCCTCAGATAGTGATAGTATAACATATATTTCTAGCCAATATGAGTTGACCATGTCAGTATGGGTACTGATGTGGCACACGCTTATTGGTAAAGAGCAATGTACTCCGTGCGCTGATCTGCTAGAAATTATGTAGTAGACTATAGTACTAAGCCAGGCGAATGGTGCCATATTGTACTCCCCTAGGCTAAATTATCAATAATTTTATGCGTTCACATTATATATTGTATAACGGCCATTGTTTTCAACGTAAATGAAACGTGTAATGTCAAATAGTCAGAACCTTAATACACGTGAACACGAGTGAAATGTGTAAAATTAAAAAATGACGAGCCTTGCCTTTACGTACGAAACCTATAAAAATGAGGGTGTTTTTTTTTCTTTCTTTAATATTTAAAGAATAACACGCTTGCGTAACGTTGAACAGAATAGGGAATCGGGAATTCCAGCACCACCAAGATTAGCACATCACCTGAGTTTGCCAAAAACGTCGGCAGAGATTTCAGCCATAGAAAAGTATCTGCAAGACTCAGTTCCTTGCAAAATTAGAGCCAAACGTGGATTTGCTACTCATCCTAGGAGCATTGCCGAGAGGGTCTCTATTTCTTCATTTTTTTTCTTTCTCTACATATATCATCAACTTCTTTTTATTTCATGATGTCTTATTTATTTTTATAAAATTGCTATAGGTGAGGAGAACAAAAATAAGCGAAAGAATGCGAAAACTTCAAGACCTCGTGCCGAACATGGACAAGGTAGTAATATTATCCGAATTGCAACACTTTCTTGCCAGTTTATTTTGTAACATAGTTTCCTTTGCGTTTTCTCAGCAAACAAACACATCAGACATGTTGGATTTGGCTGTTGACTACATTAAAGACCTTCAAAAGCAGGCCAAGGTATGTTAACTAGTCCCTCCATTTCAGTAAAATCGCCAGTTTAAGGTTGTTTCTTAATATAAGACCACATTAATTAAAGTAATAATAATATTTATCTACCCCTATGATTTTTAATAATTTGAGAGTCGATCAGATTCTTTATTCTTTTTATCATTTTCAATTTTCATCAAATAAGGATAAAATGGATAAAATTTTAAAATTGTGCACCGGAATTAAAAAACGATCCTTATTTTAAAATTTTCCAAGTTCCTAAGAAGACAACTAATTTGAAATATATAAAGAAAATCCATCAAATAGTGAGGATTTGAACACTTCATAACACCGTAACATTCCAAATTTAATTAATTGTCATGGCTAAGTGTTGAATTTTTTAATAAGTTGTGGGTTAATGCTGCCGCCTTTCAGACACTGTCGGAGAGTCGTGCAAAGTGTACGTGTGACATCAAGCAGGAGCACTAGGCAGGAAAATATACACAAGTTTGGCTACAATAAATATTGTATAAATATGCATTGATTCATTAATAAGAATCCATGAAAGTGGTGGGTATTTTACCCAACTTTAAAGAGTAAGACCCATCTGTCCAAATTCAAATTGATTAGAACTAATAGTTGTATAGTTCTAGTTCGTTGTCTCTATTGCATGTGTTTTTATGATTTATATGTTCTTTTTTTAGAGTTCAGAAGATTAACCAAATTGCTCTAAGTTAGTTTATTGTGTCTTTTACTCTTTAATTAGAAAAAAGGAAAAAAATGGGTAATTTGTTTATGACTTTTGTTGAAACTGTTGTCATTTTCTTTTCTTTGGTAAAGTTGTGCTGGTTTTACTTTTTATAATGTTGATTCTAGGAGCATTTCCAACCAATCTCCTATTTTTTCACATCAAATCTTATTTTCCTTCATAAATAATTTTGTGTTGCTACAGTGTATACATCTCCAACCATTCACTCCAAAATTTTACATCAAATTAAAATATTATTATTTTATTACTTTCTACCTAATTTTTATTATTATTAAATTCCAACATACATACATACATACAAATTCAAATTTAAATATTTAAATATTTATTTTTATAAACCATTTTACAATATTATAAAATTAAAAAAAATTATTAATTTAAAAAAATAAAAAATAATATTATAAATAATAGATATTAAAAACCACAACAAACTGGCATAGTCATATCATTGAAATACATAAAAATATAACAATTTCACACTAAAACATAATTATAAAAATAAAGGTACAACAAAAACACTGACACATAATTAAAATGCATAAAAGTACAATAAAATATCACTAACACATAATTAAATAAATATATAAAATAAAATTAATAAAAAAAAGAAAAAAATAATATAAAATTGTTTGATACTACTAACATACTACTTTAATAGCACAAAAAATTAGCTCTAAGAATTGAAGCTCCACTCCAATTCTCCTAGGAGTTCTAATCAAGTAAATAGAGGAGTGTTGCTTTCATTTGCTGTGCCTTTCTACGTGGCGACACGTGTGGACCTACTTTTCCAATTTTGATATTGGTTGATGGAATAATTTGTGAAGCATGCAGCTTTGGGTGGTTTTTTTCTGGAAAACAAACATATCACTTGTCTTAAGTTTGCGCCTCTCTTTTATTTTTTTCAAGCTGAAATATGTTGGTTGCAGTGTTAAATAATATTTACTCCACGAAGAGTGAACGACGATGATAAAGATCAAACATTATTCTATTCAAATTTCATTTAATAAAAAAATGAATAGTTAATTTCAAAGGCTGGAAGTTCGATTCTTGGAAAAAACATTCATTTAGGTTGTTTCCATTGATCTTTCGACTTGAAAAATGTGTATCGATTTTTCCCTTGGATACTACATATTAGCTCTGGTTAAAATAATAAAAATCAGAAAAATGAAATATTTAAAAATATTACTTCATAAAAAAAATATCACGTGATTTAAATTATTTTCAAAAAGAAATTTGAGTATTATAAATATAAGTATGAAATTTCAAATCATTAGTAAATAAATGATATTTTTACTAAAGCCGTTAAAATTTATGACGTGATAAAAGATAAATTAGACGTATATCCACTCATCTTCCTCCTCGTCAATTGAGTTCCAGACATTTCTTCGAAAAAAACTTCGTTCCTGGCATTTAATTTTTTTCAAATCCATCAATACATCAATTTCTTTTCTCAACAATTTCATAGAATTTATTCAACATAATTTTTGAGAAGAAAATAAAACAATCTGTCGTCATTTTCATCCGTCAGATCACTTCCATGGCAGCGGATTACATTGTCGTAACTCTGAAGCTAGCTCGGAGCTAAGCAGAGTCGAAAAGATTAGAAGATTTGACCGCCATTAATGGAGCAGATCGGTTTCTTGGAATCGCAAGATGAACAGATGAAAAGCTACCACCATTAGTTTGAAGTATTTAGTGAGAGAAAATGGAACCGGAAATACAAATAGTGAGTAGAGAGAAGAGGCGAATATTTATAGAGAAGGAAAGAAATTATTATTTTTTGTTACAGAAAAGGAAAGGGAAAAGGAGGCAGGGGATTTGGGGGGTTACTTGGTTAAAAGGGGAATGATAAATGGGTTTTTTTTTTTTTGCCGGTAACCTTCTCGGATCCAGCTTTCTCTGTACTCTTCTGACCCTGCACACCTTATCGCCCGTACTCCTCTGTATATTTCGCCGGAATCCGTCAATGAATCAATTTCCGGAGTGAAGGAGCCTCCCGCCGTCGACACCAAAGAAGACGAGAAGGTTGATGTCAAGGGGGAGGAGAAGAAACCGGTTTGTTGTCGACGAAGAGATGGTGGACTGTGATTGAAATGAACTTGTCTTTGTTAGATATTAGTTGATTGTAGTGCGTCGTTAGGGAAGAAGTCATGGCACTTCACGACGCTAATGAAAATTCTCTTATTTGTTAAAGGTTTAAACTTTAGGTTTTTTTTTGAGATTCATGATATCATAGTTTCCTTTTAGAAAATCATTTAAATCATAATATATTTTTTTATTTATTCTATTTTAAATACGTGACATTCAGGCGTAATCTAATTATATAATTTTACCATTTAAGTTCAAATGGTTAATAGAAATAAATGAAAATTTATGGAGTTCTCGTTAGCAAATAAACAAAAATCAAACCTTGTATATTTAATTCATTTTTTTATATTTTCCTTATTTGATTTTTTTGTAAGTTTCGGGTTTCTTTTTTTGTGAAAATAGAGAATTGAAATGGTCATAAATTTATTTTATTTTTTATATATTAATTTGTTGATTTTTTTTGTTTAATTTGTTGAAAACTCGATAACATATTACATCGTGTTCAAAACAATTTGCATTTGAAATTTGATAAGTTTTTTGTTCAAATTAACAATCACTTACCTTCAAAATTATTTATTTTAATTTTAATTCATTTTATATTACAAATGCTTTTGTGATGGAATGAATAATTATTTCATTCTGAGGAATAACTAGAATAACTACGATGAATATAATACACAATATATAACGGATACGTGTGATTTTATTTTAATAATTTACTATGTTAGTTATACTTACGTTAGTATTTACTTCTAACTTTTCGGTCATCAATATGTAATATTTTGTTACAGTAAACATCATTTGTTACGGTAAACACATTGTTTTTTTTCATGATGTTTACTGGAATCATATGATAAATTTATCATTAAATTAAGATTTTCTTTTAGGAAAGAAAGATTAAATAACATTAATTTATAGACAATATCGGCCTTCTTTTATATATTTAATAACGCCAAGAACCACCCTTTATATTTCTGAGAAAAAATCCATATTTATTTGGGATTTTCCCTCAAACAAACAAAGTGACACCAATTATTTGATTAAAAGACATTTTTTTGTTGCCTTTATATATTGACATGGGTCATAGTCACAAATGTAAAATATTCGTGTAGCATGCCATTATTTAATTATTTATTTAGAAGTTATTGTCATGATTTCTGTCATCCATATCATAGAGGAAGTGGATATGGTAAAAGTACAATAATTATGTAAAATATTATAGACTTGTAGTGCTTGCTGCTTCTATTTCCACTTTCCACTATACTATTGGTTGGGAACTAATTTTGAAACTTACCATCCAACTCAATTAATTTTCATGATTTTTTTCGCATTAAAAAAAATTTTCAAGAATTCTTTTTATAATAATGGTTAAAGTTGTAAAGAAGTGATATGAATCTTATGGTTGGATATTATTTGAAACTCAGATTTTTTGGTTAAATGATTCCGGGATATTATATCGGAGCGTGCAACTTCGGCATAAAAAGATAAAGGTTCAAATTTTCTAAATTATAAAATCATGGGTGTATGGAATTTTGAAGAGGTTGGTATTGAACTTATAACCTTTCACATTTACATTGAGAAACGTATTAATTGAACTATACTCAATTTGTTGATAGCTCCACTTTTTTTTTTGAAAAACCTCCGGAGGAACATTTTATCCCTCCATCGGAAAAATATTGGAATGGGTGAAAATTTCGGATCGCTATCCCAACTAAGTTGATGCGAGACGCTTGCCTACGAAACGCTCATCCCTCTTTTCATTAAAAATCAATTTACAATGTTCTCCAAGGGAGAACAAAATTATGTACAATCAAGTAAATTGTTTGAATGAGCGATAATATCACTCATATCAAATGAAAGTATAATTCTATTGCATAAAAAATAAAAAGCGACAATGATAATAACTTGCTAAAAGCACATCTTCATTCCTTCGGTCATCATTGAATATCCTTTTGTTTCGTCATCTCCAAATATTCCAAGCTATGAAAAACCACAGTGACGTAAAAAAAAACTCCCGAATAGTCCCCCCTCGAAAGAGAGATCGCCAAGCTATCAAAAATTCATATCCCGATTCCGGGATTATCACCACAAGACCAAGAAGGTGAAATAAATCGCACCAAACACTCCGGGCACTAGAACAATAGAAAAGAGCATGGTCCATGGATTTCGATTCATCACAAAATGGACATTTCGGTTCATCTATGCATCCTCTCCGTAGTAAGAAAATCTTCGATGGTCTTATTTTGTGAAAAACTAACCAAACAAAGAATTTAATCTTTGGAATTAATCTCGAAAGCCATATAATATCAAAATCAGTCCCGGAACGATGATTCCTTGATCTGTAGACACACAAAACAAAGCTTCTCGTCAAAAACTCCGTGGAACCACCACCTCTCCACAAAAACACGTCATCAGCCCCGTCGCTCAATCCGGGCAGCAGCTCGGCCGAAATAGCAGCCCCCCTTGCAAATATCGTTGATTTGATTGACCGACGATCCACTCCCGAATTCGCATACAACAATTAAGACTCAAAATCCTAAGGTTACACTTCTAAAAAGGCCTTGAAAAGGGGGCTGACCCAAATAACGATAAACATTGCTCTGCTACCGTGCACTTTTTCCGATATATACATTCGAAAATAACTCAGCGAGGGAGACATCTGCGGTCCAATTGTCGTGCCAAAAAGAACTCCCCAAGCCATTCCCTACTACCACCTTAACATTTGATTTGAAAACGGACAACAACTCATCATTAGACACACAACAAGCCACAATGCCTTTCCATATGTGCGATAGACGCATCACATCCAAGTTACCCAAATCAGCCCACCACAAAAATTCATACCTTTTCACACAAATATCATACCATAACCTCTCATTTTCACTCACCTGAAGCTTCCAAATTTATTTCAAAAGAAGGCTACAATTTACCAACTTAAAGTCCCTTATAAAAAGCCTACCCTCGCACCATGGCAAGGAGATCGTTTCCTAAGTTACTATGCATAATCCCCTTCCCGACGCTTCACCTTTCCAAAGAAAGTTTCTCATGATTTGAATAAGTTTACCATTCACCAAGGAAGGCATCTGGTAGAGTGAGACCAAGTAAATGGGTAAGGAGGCTAGAACCGATTTTATGAGGATTGCTCTACCGCTATACGATAAACATTATCCCAACCATTTTTTAAGTCTTCCATGAAATTTTGCTATCAATGGGTTTCAGCTTGAAATTGGGATTCGTTTAAAGCTTAAAGGAGCCCCCATGTATACGATTGGAAAATTTTCAACTTTACAACCCAAAGTTCTAGCAAATCTATTCAAATCCGCATCACTCACATTCACCCCCATAAGAGAGCTCTTGTGAAAATTAATACTAAGGTCCGAGATTGCTTCGAAACATCTGATAATTCTACGGACGATTGGAAGTAGTGATTCATTGGCAGGAATAAGGCATAAATTATTGTTCGCAAATTGAAGGAAATGTCACTAGTAGACCCATCAATTCGAAATCCTGGTAGTAGGTCCTTTCGAATTCTCTCATCAAAAAATTGCTTCAAACCCTTAACAGTCAACACAAAAATAAAAGGAGACATCAGGTCCCTTGCTTAACCCCCCTTTGAAGTCAAATTGGGTCACTCAGAGTCCCATTTATCAAAATCGATGTCGATGAACCCTCTGTACAACTAGTCAACCATTTGATCCATTTGTTGTTAAATCCCATTCGTTGTAAAACCGCATCAATGAATTTCCACACGAAATGCTATGATAAGCCTTCTTGAAATCAAGTTTCAAAGCTAAACATGAACGTCTACTAGAATGAATAGAATGTAGTACCTCCGATACAATGAACGATAATTCATGAATGCTTCTACCCTTCACAAACCCAAATTGATTTTCCAAAATCAAGAGCGGAATGATTGGCTTAATGCGGGCAACAAGTACCTTGCAAACCATTTTGTAAATGCCATGAACAAGAGAAATTGGTCGATAATTACCGATTAACGACGAACCCGATACCTTTGGAATGGAAACGGTGAACAATCGTTTGATAAAATTCAGCAAAACACCCGTCGCATAAAGCTTTTCGAACAACTCCATAATAGTCGGTTTCAACTCGTTCCAAAATCGCTTGTAGAAGTTGATAGCTCCATTTGTTGGATTAAATTTCAAAACATGATATAATGGATATATTTTGTACCCGTTTTAAGTGTATATGACATTTGCGTAACAGATGATTGGATCTTATTAAATGGAGCACTTCACTTTTAAGTTAAATGGTTCGATGAAAAATGTTTACCTTTATGTATATAAGGGCAACTTCAATGGTTTCCTGTTTTGGGGAATTTCCCAAAATAAGAAATGGTCAAATCCAATCATTTTTCATGTAGTATATCTCTAAAATGAGATTCTTTAACTATGGGGAATAATACATTCCCATTTTACGAGATTGAATAAAATATTATTACATTTTGAGGAATCAAATAAAATAATATTAATTTTTACTTATTTATTGCTTTTAATTTTTGTGTTTTGTTATTTTTTTATTAGTTTAATATTAAAATATTATTATTGTAAAGTGAACTTGATTTGGAGAATGAAAAATGAGAAATGAAGAAAAGCCACTGTAAATCCTCAAATGAGGTTGGAAGAAAGAAAAATGAAAAAAATGGTCCGAATTGCATGAGATTAAACTTCTACACTCTTATCTAATATATTTTTTAAGAATTAAACAATTACAGTTGCATTAAATTAAAAAAGAAAAATATTCACCTTACTTATGATGTGTGACTTGATAAATATCCAGAACAAAATTTAACTACATGGCCAATACATTGATAACTACTCCTGGATAATAGCTATTCATTGTCTTTTCGTATTCGTTGTATTAATCTTTATGTCATTTACAAAAATAACCCTCCCTTTTATTTCAACTCGTCAGTCATTAATCTCGTTGTCTAGTAGTATCATTTTTATTCAGATATCATATAGTCTCTTGTTTGACTTTTTTTTATATTGTTTTATTGTATCTTTATAATCCACTTTTTAATTATTGAACATTTCTTTAGAGGCATACCTATTTATATTTCGTCAATTTGTAACTATAAGGAATTATGTAACTGTTTATATATATCATCAAAAAAAAAAAAGTAACTGTTTATATATATAACACATGTATGTATTTGATTTTGATAAAATTAAAAATAAATGATAAGAATTGAAAAATAAATTATTTTGATTCGAAGTTCGAATATAATATAAAAATTTAATTTGAAACTACTTTATATGTATTTTATTTTGATAAAATTAAGATAAATTATAAGAATTGACAAACTTTTCAATAGTTGGATTATCAGTTGATCAATTGTTAGCCTAGTATTAGCCAACTCAATCATTACAGCTGACTTGATTGCAAATAATCAGCTCCCTTCCCCAGTATAACAGTGGCATGCATGAATATGAAATTTTAAAATTATTTTCCCAGATTACACTATTACTATTTTAAAATCTAAATAACACTTTAGTTAACTAAATTAGTACGAAGAAACTTGAATCTTAAAATTGATAAATAAAATATAATTGCCAATTGATAACTCGGTAAATAATTACTATTCAGGATAAAGTTTCAAGTATTTCTCTGCAAGCAAGAGATCTATTTTATATAGGATAAAACTTTATATTCTATTAAAGGGATAATATCAAATCAAACAATACAGTACTTATGTGATTATAATTCTTAATCCTAATCTATTTAAGATCATCTAAATGCCTATATAAAGAGACCAATATCTCAAAGGTATAATATCGACTTCCAATTATTATTATTTTCCACTTTGATCTCTTATTGACTTGAGCGTTTTTTATTTGTTTTGCAGGTTCCTCTTATTGATTGGTCTCAAGACGAACAAGTCAACTACGAATATTATTTTCATAATTTTTCATTGATACGGTGAGCGTGAACGAAATTTACTTTCAGACGAGAATTTTAGTTCAAAACATAACTTCAGCAAAACTCATAAACATTACAAAGAGGGCCCCTCAACATTTCTTCAATCTCAAACGATAATTTTTATTTATTACTGCTTTCCATGACAATTCTATTATATTGCAAAAGCTTTTATTTATTTTGTAGCGTCCATCAATTCTAAACATTTGGAGTACTAATTTTTGTAAAGTTGGATTTTTTTTATAGTAATCACGCCTCCTGTTGGGTACAATTCAACAATTGAAGATTTATTTTACCGAATTAATCAATTGCGATCCATGGGTGATTGTATATTGAATTGTTACCCAAGTTAAGAGGGTAACTAGTCATTTTTACCAAGTTAGGGGGGTAACTGGCCCTTTTCAAAGTTGAGGATAACATCCGGTTTTCTGAGCCAACTTTAAGGGGGTGTTGATGTATTAGTGTTGGATTCTGAAGGATAAATAGTTTTGTAAGTTCTGAGTTCAGAAGGAAGTCGCCTCAGAAGCACATGGATTCATCAGAGGAACTATGAAATCTCAGAGGTCATCATTATCAGAAGAAGAGTTATATAAATAACAGAGAAAGACTCAAGTCTCAGATCGCTAAAAAGGTCTCTCTGAAGACTGCAAAAGGTCAACTAAATCTTTCGACGCCAAAAAGTCAAAACAACTGACTTAGCATTTAATGCCACCGTGTGCCTTAGGCTTACATCTGCTACAAAACAAAAATTGCTGCAAATTCAGGAACAAATCTCACCTGCTATGCTGAAACATATGTGCAAGTACAAAGTGGACCTGCAAAATCAACCAAATACAGTAAAGTGTAAATCAGACCTAGACGAGCTCTCTAATGGATTATTAACGGAAATAAGGCTAAGAGACAACGGTAATATTTCCAGCAACGGTCCTAAATATCAACGGAAACTTTCTCTCCCTCTATAAAAAGAAGGTTTCCTGCATTTGAAAAGGTTGTTGAATCCTAATACAAGTACTAAAGCAAAAATAAATCTCAATCTGCTTACAACCTTTTCATAGCAAACATTCAAATCCCATTTGTTTGTAATTGAACTTACTGAAACAGAGTTCAGAACTTCACAAAAATCATTTTTATTAAACTGTTGTAACTTACACTAAGCTGAGGGTAAGATCGTATAAGGGAGCGAAGTTCTAGTAAGAAAGGTACTTAATAGAGACGAGGCTCAGAGCCTCAGATATAGAAGGAAGGAACTTCTGTTTTGGTATAGCTCAGCAAAGACTGTTGAAGGGTACTTCAGTCAAGGTATTGTAAAAGGTTTACTCTTCACCAGAAGAAGAGTTAATAGTGGATTAAATCTTGGACTGGAGTTTCCAAGGACTGGATTAGGCAGAGGCTAAACCAGGATAAAAATCGCTGTTTGCATTTCCTTACTCAGCTTATTTATTTGTGTGTCTATTCTATTCCGCATCTGAAACACATAAAACTAAAAAGGGGATTCTGAATAACTAATACTTACTTAGAAGCAACTTCAGAAGCATTTTGTTGAAGTTAAGTGAGAACTCGAAAAAGAGTCATTCACCCCTCTTCGACCTATTTTACACCCTTACTGGGTCCAACAATTGGTATCAGAGCTTAACTCACTAAGTTAGATATAATATATCTTGAGTAAACGATCATCATGTGTGAAAATAGCGTTAAACATCTTCCAGGAAATATGACCACATAGATACTCCCAGAAGGGCTGACTATGTCCAGACCCCCACTGTTCTTTGGACAGAATTATACATTCTGGAAAAACAGAATGAAAAATTTCATACAGTCGTAGGATATGTATGAATGGCTTGCGATAGCCAATGGTCCATACATACCTACAACCACTGTAGATGGGGTTGTCTCTCCTAAACCTGAGACTGATTACAATGATTCTGATATAAAGAAATTACAAAGTAATGCAGCTGCAATAAATTTTTTACATTGTGCGTTAGATGCTGCAGAATACAATAAAATCTCAGGATGCGAAAGTGCAAGGGAAATATGGAAAAAGATTGAAGTAACCTACGAAGGCACTGACAAAGTTAAGGAATCAAAGATCAATCAGAACCTACGACTTTATGAGCTATTTGATATGGAGGAAGGTGAATCCATATCAAGCATGAATGCAAGATTCACTAACATCATCAACGAGCTCAAAAAATTGGGAAAAAGCTTTTCAGAAGAAGAGCAAGTAAAGAAAATTCTCAGAAGCCTGACTGAAAAGTGGCAGGTGAAAAAGACTGCCATAGAAGAAGCTCAGGATCTCACAACGTACAGGTATGATGAACTTATTGGTTCTTTAATCACTCACGAAATTTGCATGCAGAACTTTCAAAAGAAAGAAAAGTCAAAGCATGAGATAAAGAAGGCAATAATCCTAAGAGCAGAAGAAGTCTGTGAAAGTTCATCAGAGGATGATGAGGATATGGCCATGCTGGCTAGAAGATTTAAGAAATTCTTAAAGAAAAACTCTATGACTCCTCAAAAGTTTCAGAAGAAGGGAAGTTTTCCTCAGAAGCCAGATTTCCAAAAGAAAAGCAAATTCCGAAGATATGAGGATAAAACAAAAGGTGAGAATCAAAGACCTATAACATGTTTTGAATGTCACCAGGAAGGCTATATAAAATCAAGTTGCCCAAAGCTAAGAAAAGACAAAGGAAAGAAAGCTATGGTGGCAACATGGAGCGATAGCGAGGAAGAAAGTTCTGCTGACTCCTCAGAAAATGAAGAAACTACTCAAATATGCTTCATGGCTGCGGATGACATGTACGCAACAGTAGAATCCTGGCATAGCAGCACAGAAAAAATATCATCCTCAGAAGATAAATCTCGCCAGGATAATGATGAGGTAAATTCTAAACTCAATATTCCTGATGAAATCATGCAACTACTTGCACAAACGTATAAGTAGGTAAAGAAAAATAAGAAGCACATGAAGCTTTTAGAAGAAGATTTTGAAGACTTCTGTATCTGAGATATAGCTAGAGATAACTCCACAAAAGCTATACACAAGAGAAAAGAAGAGCTTGAAACTGAGGTTGAGAATCTAAAAAAAAAACTGGTTCTGGTGGGAGTCAATGCCACTAACCTCAGCAGAAGAGTAATGTTGTTAGAAGGACACATATCAGGAGACATAACTCTGCCCGTAAAATCAGTACCTAAGAAGAATGAACCTCCTCAACAGAAGGTACAACATCAGAAGAAGGAACAGTCACAAGAAAAGAAGAATCCTCAGAAGATAAACACTTCTCTAAAGCAAAATGTTCAGAGGAGATATCAAGGTGAATCCTCAGCTCCAAGACAAAGAAGCTACAAGGAATATGGTTATAAGTATGATGTAAATTATCATCAGAAAGGAGGATATCAAAAAATGACTCAGAGAAATCTACAAGTCAGAAGAAGAGTCATACCTCAGAGGCAACCACTTCAGGAACCTTTTGACCTCTGTCCATCCCCCAGAACTCTACAAAAAGAAAAGGCCAGAGAAGTCGTAAAAGTTTTCTGCAACTTTTGTGGAAAGAAAAACCACACAACTTCTATGTGCAGATTTAAGAACGGCTTTTATGATTCTTATGATTGGCCTGATTTAATTAATAATGCACTCGAACCCAAGAGAAACTGGGTTCGAAGATTCTAACCATTTACTTTTGCAGGTAAGTCTTAGATCCACAGAAGGTCAACAAATCTGGTATATTGACAGTGGATGCTCAAGACACATGACAGGAGATGAGACATCATTCATCTCATTAGAATGAAAAAGATATGGAAACGTAAGCTTTGGGGATAAAAAAAAGGGAAAAATCATTGGTAAAGGAACCATTAGAACAGAAATCAAAATTGAGGAAGTTTCCCTTATAGATGGATTAAAGTTCAATCTTCTGAGTGTTGCTCAGCTATGTGATCAAGGAAAGAAAGTCATCTTCGACTCAGAAGGATGCTCCATCATTGACTATAAGTCAAATAAAACCTTGATTTATGCTCCCAGAGTCAACAATGTGTTCATAATTAATTTAAATGATAAATCAAAGAAAGATATATGTCTAATGACTAAAGAAGAAGAGTCATGGCTATGGCACAAAAGGTTGGGACATGCTAACATGAATCTTCTGAACAAATTAGCCAAACAGAAACTTGTAGAGGGTTTTCCAAGCTTAAACTTCGAAAAGGATCACTTGTGTAATGCGTGTCAATATGGAAAGCAATTCAGGAAGAGTTTTAAATCTAAATCTGAATTCTCAACTAAAAGAGTTTTAGAACTGCTCCATCTAGATCTGTTTGGCCCTATTCTTTCCATAAGCATGGGTGGACATAGGTACACCATGGTTGTTGTGGATGATTATTCTAGATATACATGGGTTATCCTACTGAGTAGTAAGGATGAAGCCTATGAAGGGTTTTCCAAACTATGCAACAGAATTGAAGTAGAACAAGGAGTCCTTCTGTCTAAGATAAGGAGCGATCATGGTAGAGAATTTGAAAACAAATTATTCACTGGGTTCTGTGACGCAAGAGGAATTGAACATAATTTCTCTGCTCCTCACACCCCTCAACAAAATGGTGTTGTTGAGAGGAAAAATAGAACCTTAGTTGAAATGGCCAAGTCAATGCTGAGTGACAACAACCTTCCCAAATATTTTTGGGCAGAGGCCGTCAACACTGCTAGTTATATATTAAACAGGGTTAATATTAGATAATTAATTGATAAAACTCCCTATGAAATTTAGAAAGGTAGAAAACCTAAGATTGGGTACTTTAAAGCATTCGAATGCAAATGTTTTGTATTAAAAAAAAAGAACAACTAGGCAAATTTGATCCTAAATCTGATGAAGCAATATTTCTTGGCTACTCAACACATAGCAAAGCTTATAGAGTATTCATCAAAAGAACAACAATATTAGAAGAGTCAGTACATGTAGATTTCGATGAAACTAACCATACAGGTACAAGAAAGAGCTTAGAGGATGATGGAGACTCTGTCTCACATAAGTAATCCTCTGAGTTAACACAAGGAGAAAAGTCAACAAAGGATGAACCATCTAAGATAAAATTCTCAGAATATGAAGATGAAGAAAGCCAACCAAAAGTAGTGGAGGTACTTGTTCATCATGATTT
>CATIWQ010069842.1:0-25533 GCA_949673415.1 Euphorbia schlechtendalii | reverse complement strand
TTAAATTTCTGTACATTTATTATTTAAAGTTAGAGAATTTTGTTCCATGGCACATAACAGTAGTCACCAGTGTTTTAAAAAGCGCTAGGCGCTAGTTGGGAGGTCGAAGGTGAATCGGAGCCTAGGCGGGGATTAATCGGGGCCTAGGTGGATTTAGGAGCTAGTTAGCAAGGTTTAGGCGCTAAGCGTAGTCAGATGGCGACCCTCAAAATAGCACCTAGGCGGGGTTTAGCGGACGATTTTTAAAACAGTGGTAGGCACCGATAATCGGACACGTAAGCACATATTTTTCCTTCAAGATCAGCCAAAACTGGGTCCCTCCACTTTCTACTCGGCGGCCACAGTCTTTTCCCGCGAAACTCGTATCGGGGTCAAACGACTTGTCGTTTCCGAATAACCTCCACAAAATATTAAATTTCATTTCACGGCTACTCCTCTCTCTCTTTTTCTCTTGACCCAACACATAACAAAACCACCGTTTCTCTCGGTCTCTCTGAGTCAAGCGATTCTCTCTTTACCTTCCTATTTCGTTCGATTTCCTCGAGAGAAAATCCAGCCTCCAAATCCTCGTTTTCGGTGTACTTCACTCAACCTAAGTTTATTTATACTTCTGAGATATGGATCGGAGGAGGACTGGGAGTCCGGTATATGCTCGCCAGTGGAGTGGTTCCAGTACAGGATCGTCTTCTCCGGCTATGTCTCCGGCGCATCCTAATTCTCGGCTAGGTACAAGTATGTCAACCATCAAGCGAACTCAAAACGTTGCCGCCAAAGCCGCTGCTCAACGGCTTGCTAAAGTAATGGCGTCGCAGACTGTCGACGATGACGAGCAGGATGATGATCTAGGATTCCGATACAGTGCTCCTCCTCCTCCTGCTCCCTCTAATTTCAGTAGCAGTCTTTATCAAAACGGGAATAATAGCTATACTCCTGCTTTTTCGGTTACTAGACCTAACAGATCTCCTTCTCCTGCGGTAACTGAGTGCTCAATATCTTAGTCACTGTGCTCTTGATTTATAATTTGACAATTGTAGATGAGATTGGTGCACTTTGATTTGAAGTGTCCCTTTTGTTTTGTTGGTAGAAATAGCTGTGGAATTTTTTTTTTTCTAAAACGATGTTAAATATATGTATGTTCGCGATTTTGAGATCAATTTGCGGCGGATTATATCGATTCCCGTTTATTTAGAGTATTGCGTATAAATTGGGGAAATAAACAAATGAAATGGAAAGTGGAAATTTCATGTCTCGATTTAATATTAGTCGTCTCCATTTTCATTTGTGCCCGAATGTTTGTGACTTCACATATAATTTTATATTTTCATTTTATTTTGAAGGATTTTGAGGCTTTTTGTTGGGTTGATTACATATTTAGTTAAGTCGAATTGCGGTTTATCTGATGAAGGCAAATTGGCTTTTTGTTTTTTAAATTAGTTAGGTCGGAACTTTGCAGAGCATGTTCCTTCTGTGCGCTCTACATCAGCTGGAAGGCAATCAATGTCTGTTCGTACAGGTGCATTGGTACCACCTACTAAAGCTTCCTTAAGAACGCCTGTTTCAATACCTCCCATTGAGCCTCCTTTGAGCAGGAGCAGAGAAAAAAGGTACATGAAGATTTCAACAGTTTTTTTTTTCACATGCCGATTGTGGA
Source organism: Euphorbia schlechtendalii (assembly GCA_949673415.1). Lineage (NCBI taxonomy): Eukaryota > Viridiplantae > Streptophyta > Magnoliopsida > Malpighiales > Euphorbiaceae > Euphorbia > Euphorbia schlechtendalii. The sequence continues at coordinate 23,882 of CATIWQ010069842.1, read as the reverse complement.
TGAGGAATGGATTGAAGGGTTATGTACATGTTAAAGCTTTGTTTTAAAACTGTTTGTGGACTGAAATTCATTTGCGTGCAATCTTGGATGCAAGAGACTGCAGTTTACTGCTATAATAAGAGGCGAACATCTTGAATTAAAACAGCCCTGCTCAATAATTAGAGTCGGTTTAACTGATAAGTGATAATATTCTTGATTCTCAAGGCAAACTTGCATAACTTTACCTGATTTAGTTTTGTGGAATAAATTAAGCGTGGATGTACTTTTTTTCATCTCAAAGGATACCGAATGCATTCATGAATTTTGAATTATGTCATTCATTCATGAATTTCCAACTTTGTCAAATATCGAGGATGTTGCTGTACATTTCAGACTGGTCAAATTGCATTCCATTGATGTTTATATTATGTGTTATGGTCCCTAGTTATGGAGCAAGTACTTTCTTCGTTGCTCTAAAAATTTGAGATAAGTTGTATATTATTACTGACAAGTGACAACCCACTGCCTGTATACAGCTCTTGTGTTTTTAGCTACATGGATATGTAGAGATCGACTGCCAAATATGTAGAAGCTACTTAACAAAGAACCAAAATTAGGCTGCATCAAAATCCCGTCTTGCTGCACCCTTCCTTTTTATGTCAATATATGAACTTGATTTATCCTTTTACGCTCACCTTGGAAAACATTAGTAGTGTTAGTTGCAATATGATTTCTTAACAAGTGAAATCCTGATACATTGAGTTACCCATATTTTTTTACCTTGTAATTTTCTAATCAACAATTTTAATTCCACTGTGCCTAATTTACTCTTAATTCATATTTTTGTAAACGCTATTAATTAAGTGTTGCCTTTTGTGCTTTATAAACATGAGCATTTCTTTGATTAAACATTTGTGATTCCTATTGTTGCAGGTTCACTTCAGATGTGGGGAAAATCAAGTCCCCAGATGCTGGAGACCAGCGTGAAGCTTCAGCACTTCGTGATGAGGTAGGCCTTTGCTGTCAACCACTTTCAAACACATACTAGATCTTCAATACAATTGGTTAAATAGGCATTAGTTGCTAGAGAGGCATTTCTAGAGCTGATATACGCCAAATTTTGCAGCTGGATATGCTACAAGAAGAAAATGAAGTTATAGTTGACAAGGTTTGCAAATTCCTACCTTTGTCTATCACTCAATCGGGCCATATTCTGTGATATATTTCACTTATTCCTGACCTTTGTTCTACAGCTCCGTCTTGCTGAAAATAGACGTGAGGAGGCAGAAGCCAGGGCTAAGGAGCTTGAGAAGCAGGTATATAATATCAACTATAATTTTATTGTTCCTTTAATCTCATTTGAGTTTCATTTTTCTTATACTGGAATTAATATGTTCTTACTTCTGTTTGCAATTTTGTGTTTACAGGTTGCTGCTCTTGGAGAAGGTGTGTCGCTAGAAGCTAAATTATTAAGCAGGTATCGCTTGATAGGATGTCTTTGATGCTGTCCATTTGTATTTTGAGATTCTAACTTCGATAGTGTTTTTGCAGGAAGGAAGCGGCATTGCGTCAAAGAGAGGTGAACTAAATTTTCTGTCTCTGACAGCTGTGGGATATCTTGATTGTGACTTCAGATAGTTTTTTTTGTGTCATGTGTTTCTTAATGTTGTGAAAAACGTAAATTAATTGAACCGTAATGAGTGCTATTTTTCTTCTGTTTGCATATCTATGGTGTCACTAAACATTCCAAGTGAGACCTTCATGTGCAGTTTGTTTATGGTCTTCGGCAATTGATCTTTTCACTGAACTATGAAATTCTTTACAGGCTGCTCTCAAGGCAGCAAAACAGAGTAAGGATGGGAGAGATGAAGAAATTGCAAAGCTTCGATCTGAACTTGAGGTATATCACTAGCTCTAGTTTCAATGATTTCAAGTTATGTTTTGATGTCATAGGTTGCCTCATTTAACAGAGCCTGAAAGAAGGAGCTACGACAGCTGTGGAACAGTTCCAAGAAGCAGAAGCTGAAGCAAAAGCTCTTCGTACAATGACACAGAGAATGATCTTGACTCAAGAGGAGATGGTGTGTGTCCATTAAAATGAACTAATATATATACTTCTTTTCATGTACTGATATCTATTTTGTGCTTGTTTCTTTTAGGAAGAAGTTGTGTTGAAGAGGTGTTGGCTTGCTCGTTACTGGGGTTTAGCTGCACATTATGGTAATGAAACTTGATAATTTTTTATTTGCAGACAGGAATAGAGTCTTCTTTTTTCCCTTTGGGCATGGAAAGTACCTTGTGAAAGGATAATTTTATATTGTTTGTTATAACTAGTACTCCCACCGGTCTTTTTTAGTGTCTATTTAGACTTTTTTTTATTTTTGTTTCTTTATTTCTCAAATTTGATTATCAATGCAAGTGTCTCCTTTTCCCCCTATTTTACCTATGTATTAATTTAGAGATTTAGTATTGATGAAATTATTAGTTGTTAATTTAGAAGAAAGAGAAGATGATTGCAAGTATGAAGGATAAATAAGTCATTTTAATAGTGTAACAAAAATTTTATTGGTTTTGATAAAACTCCTCAAAAAACACTTTAAAAAGACCGGAGGGAGTATTATTCTCCACATATAAACAATTACAAATGATTCTTACTAATATGCTATTCCATGGTCGTCCTCAGGCATTTGTGCTGACATAGCTACTGTAAAGCATGAGCATTGGTCTGCTTTGGCTCCTCTGCCGTTTGAAGTTGTCATTTCTGCTGGACAAAAGGCGAAGGAGGAGTCTTTGGAAACAGGCTAGTTTACTTGTTGATTTAGCTGTCTGTTTATGTAACTCATTTTTGGCATGTTGTTTGTTAAGCAATAATTCCATATTGAATGGGGATGTTTATGATTCAGATATGAGTAAAGCTGTTCGTGATATGAGTGATCTAACTGGGGAAGGAAATATTGAGATTATGCTTTCCGTTGAAATGGGATTGAGAGAATTGGCTTCTCTGAAGGTGTGCTGTTGACCTTCAAGTAAATTTGTATCGGCTTCAGTTGGTTGAGTTACATCTCTTTGATGCTATGATGTGAGAGTTCATGCATGTGTTTGTCATTTTTGTTTAAAGCATCCTCTGAACCTATCAATTATCCCCTTGACCTTGAGTTGGCTTGGATTCCCACTGTCTTTTCTCTAGCTGCCACATTATTTTGACAAATTCTGTTCTACTTTACTTTCCTATTGGAATTGTTTGCTTAATTCTTATTTTGCTACCAATTTTTTCAGATTGAAGATGCTGTTGTGCTTGCTCTGGCCAACCATAGACGACCAAGTATGCTTTGGAATCTATCTTCAATTTATTTCTTATCAGTATATATGCTAATTTCCTATTTAAACCAGAGAAATTACTTCTGTACTTTATTTTGTCAACTCTGATATCAGTCTGCTGTCGAATGAAAACGACTGATGAATATTTTATAACTGAAGTTCCTTACTGGGGAAAAATTTGTTTATCTTCAGAATAATACTATTCTATTAAGCTAGTATTTTTATTCTGGAGTTTGATCTTGTCTGAAATACTAATCTATATCCACTATATATTTACCACATTTTTGTTGCTTGTTTTTTCAGATTTGAAATCATCAGTTGATCCTAAATTCACAGAGGCCTCCTCTGGTTAGAATCATAATCCTATTTGTAATGTTCTGTTCATTGTAACTCGTAATCTTTTCTGCTAATATCCCATTTCCTTCCTAACTGCAGGATTAAGTGAAGAAGAGGCAGAAGACGTTATTTTCAAACAGGTTGGCTGTCTTTTGATGCTCGTGATTTCTCTATCTTCTTTGTTTTCAGTATCACAAGACTTAGCTTTGTAAATCTTTAGATACTCATTGGTAATGACAAGATGGCAGGATGAGAGAGAATGTTAATATGGTTTTGTGATCTCAGTTTTTTGGTCATTGCAAAATTTACCAAGTTCCACTCTAGATGTATTGTTATATGTAATAAGGTTTCATTGCTACCAATATATTCGTCATGTAACAGCTAAGACATGAATGAATCCTGCATATGGGTCACTGGTAAGAGACACTACTCGTTACAAGAAATGGATTCTTCATATCTAGCGTCTCACTGAGTGTATAAAAGTATGAATTCAATTTTCTACCTATGCAGGGCAGGTTTTCTTTGGGGTAACATAACAACTTGTACTAGTTTTGCAGGCATGGCTAACATACTTCTGGAGAAGAGCCAAAATGCATGCTGTAGAAGGTGATGTTGCTGAAGAACGGGTTCAATTTTGGATCAGTCGCAGTGGGCAGTCCCCAACTTCTCATGATGCTGTTGATGGTATTATTGCTTCTATCTCTATCATTCAAGTAAAGATCACAACAATAAATTGAACAATCAAGCCAAGCAACTCAAAATTCTTTCTTATGCTATATACTTATAGGGTAAACATCAAATATACCATGTGGTTTAATTGTTTTGCAAAATAGTCCTTGTGGAATTTTTTTTCCAAAAGTATGCTTGTGGTTTCAAAATTAGCAAGAAGGGACAAAAAAGGATCCTTACTTTGAAATTATGTCATAACAAGGGTTATTTACTTATTTTGTCCATTTTGAATTGAAATTGTGGAGACTAGTTAATATAAATATAATACACCTTCAAAATATATTTCAGAATTATTTGAGAAGTAAAAGTATTATTTAAAATTAAAGTGTGATGATAATCTTAAAAACTTAATAAATTGAAAAATTTCGGAAAATTAATCGAATTTTGATGTATAATTCTTAAATAAAATGGTTCAATTATAGAAATTTAGAATTAATAGAAAAAACATTCCTTGACCTTATTATTTTTAATATTTTGTTACTCTTTTTGCTAGCTTTTGAAGCCACAAGCATCCTTTTGAAAAAAAAAATTCCACATGGACATTTTTGCAAAACAGACAAAGTACTTGACATGTTTTTAAAGTTTACAAAGTAATATGTACACAAGATGCAACCAGAGTTTTAAAAGGTTGAGAAAATTAGGATGAATTGCTGCATATTATTGTTTCTAGCTGTACTGTCACCAGAAGTAGACATGTAAGATTAAAGACCTTTTTGGCCCTTGTACTACCACTTAATGTCTTTTTATGCTTGGACTATTAAAATTGATCATTTACCGCAGGTAATATCACAATGTCATCCTTTTGTCAGAAGTGTTATGATTATTAAATAGAAAGTACTGAGTTTCAATTTCATCTGCATATAGTATTTTTGGCTAAATACATTAGCCCCCCAAACTTGACAGCTTTCGCCACTTACCACCTTCAACTTTGAAAAGTCCTTACTAGCTCCCTAAACTCGGCAAAAGTGCACTCGCCAGCCCTCCCCCCCGAAGTGCCATGTGTCTTTTGTGATTGGTTTGACTTTTCAAAGATTTCAAATTTTTATCTCTCCAATCGGAATGTGACATGTGGCATTGATGGGGCTAGCGAGTGTACTTTTACCAAGTTTATGAGGCTGGTAGACTTTTCAGAGTTGAGGGTGGCAAGTGGTGAAAGATGTCAAGTTTAGGGTGGTAAGGATGTATTAAACCATGTATTAGAATTATGAAAATGCACGTGTCACGCAATTGATTTCTTGTAAAAGGCATTTTTATATGGACCACGGTGATATTGGTTCAAATTGAGATATTGCAAAGTAAAAACATTTTAAATTAACGGTTCAAGGGGTGAAAAATGGTCAAAAAGGTTACGGTATTTATTCTTCACTATTTTATCTAGAACATGGATGAATTTAAATGTGTACGACACGTAGAATTGATGCTGTGTGCGCTTGGAGCAACAGTGCAATATCTTGACTAGGGTATAGACTATAGAGGGTGCATCATAGCCTACTGACTGTTGTTAGGCCTATTGTGGTTTTTGCAGTTCATCCTGAAGCTCATAATAGTTCTGAAATCATTTTTTTTTATGTTCTTATCCATAATACTTCTGCGAAGCTGTGAAATTCGTGATAAGGGTGAAGTTGTAATAGAGTTGCGTGTGTGATCAATGCAGTTGAGCGAGGATTGTTGGAGCTAAGGAAGTTGAGCATAGAGCAACAACTCTGGGAAGCATCTCGCAGAGAAATCGACCATTACTCTTCTGGCTCAGTTAACCATCATAAGCGTTCAGACTCCAATCTCTCATATTGATTTTGTTTACTTTTAAAAAAATATTAATATAGGCATTGTATGTTGAGAATATTTCTTTTTTTTTTGTTTTTGAGCTTGTTATATCCCACATTTAGGAATTTTCAAATCTTGTACTGCTCAATGGCACTGTATATCTATATCTTCATCTTGTAAATTGAGATGTTAATTACAATTTCATTTATTTTTTTGGTGGACTTGTAAAATCTGTGGATAGATATAAGATATGGATTGTCAAAATAAATGATGTTCGTTTCTAATGTCTAGGCTGTTTTTAATTTTCATCCAGTTTTTAAGCTCCTAATTACAGAATTCAAATGTAGTTTCTTGTTCTTCAAAATGTCATTTTCAAGTTTTAGGTTTTTTAACCTTCCTGGTAATAATGTGCTCTTTTATTTCGTTGTAAACGCAATACAGAAAAATAAAAGAAAACGAGACAGATTAAAGGCATACAAACTATAATCAATTTAAAAATTTTGAGAGCTTAGTCAGATTCTCAGTTCCCCTTCTTTTTTTCCCTTTGTCATTGTTTGCTTGTCCATTTTGCATCATAACTCTTCATGATTCCAAACTGTATGTTTTTCAACATTGACCATAACAAGTTGACACTTCATGGAAGCAAGTGAAATTGAATTGCTAACGTGAAAAACTGTCAATTTTGATCCAACTTCTCTATTTTAGAGGCTGGTAAAATAACCTCTTGAACTTGTTAAAATGTTCCGTGCAACTTCCTAAACATGTAAAAAGTGAACTCCTAAATGTCACGGGTCAAATTTTGATATTTGACTTAGAAATATATAATTTCTCTTTCCAATCTAAAACTAACATGTGTCGGAACCTTTTTAACAAGTTGGGAAATCATTTAGACCTTTTGAATGTTTATTACAAATTCGAAGGGTTGGAACAATCAACTTTTGGAACAACATGCATTATCGCTAGACCAAACACTGGGTATTATGGGCATTGCATCGTGTAAAGCAGAAAACACACACAAGAAAAAAGACCGACCGTAAAGTATATCTTCAACACAACTAAGTTTCATTATTTCAAAAGCCAATCCAAAAAACCAACATCCCCACTATCTGCCGTCTAACAACCCCAAAACTAAATCAACCCCAACATTGCCAATTCATAAATTAAAACCAATCAAGCAGCAGGCAAAAGATTGCTGAATAGATGATGCTTAGTCAGGCCTACACAATCGACAACAAATCAGGCATCGACTCATGGGAGCCGCTGCTTCCATTGAGCACAACAACATTATTATCAGAATCGACATCCACTATCACCGAATCCCCCTCTTTTATCTCCCCTCCCAGCATTTTCTCCGCCATACTATCCTCCAGCAGTCTCATTATAGCCCGTCTCAATGGCCTCGCCCCGTAGCTCGGGTTATATCCTTCATCAACAACTCTCTCCTTAAACCTCTCTGTCACCTGAAGCTCGATTTCTTTATCCTTTAGCCTGTCCAGCACTTCCTTCAACATTATATCGGCTATCTCCTTAACCTCCAGTTTGGTGAGCTGGCGGAACACAATCATCTCATCCAATCTGTTCAGGAATTCTGGCCTGAAGTAATGCTTCAACTCTTCCAAGACCAGGCTCTTGATACGGTTGTAGCTGCTGTCCTTCTCGTCGTAGTCGAGGTCGAACCCGATTCTCCGCCCCCCCTTCTCGATAACACTGCTCCCAACGTTCGAGGTCATGATCAGGAGGGTGTTCTTGAAGTCGACCGTTCTGCCCTTGCTGTCGGTCAGCCGCCCATCCTCAAGAATCTGGAGCATCATGTTGAAGACGTCGGGGTGGGCCTTCTCGATCTCATCGAACAGCACCACGGTGTACGGCCGCCGGCGGACGGCCTCGGTCAGCTGCCCGCCCTCGGTGTAGCCAACGTAACCGGGCGGCGAGCCGATGAGCTTGGAGACGGTGTGCCTCTCCATGAACTCGCTCATGTCAAGCCTGATCATGGCTTCTTCGGAGCCAAAGTAGTAGGCGGCCAGCGCTTTCGCCAGCTCAGACTTGCCGACCCCGGTGGGGCCTGAGAAGATGAAGCTGGCGATCGGGCGGTTGGGGTTCTTGAGCCCGACGCGGGCCCGCCGGATCGCGCGGCTGATTGCTTGGACCGCCTCGTCCTGGCCGATGACTCGTTCGTGCAAGTTGTCCTCCATCTTGAGGAGGCGGTCGGATTCGTCGGTGGAGACCTTCTCGACGGGAATGCCGGTCCAGGAACAGACGATGTGCTGAATGTCGGATTCGGTGACAGTGGGGCCCACATCCCCTGCCTCGCTCTCAGCCTTGCTCATCTCCTTGCCTTTCTCGATGATAGCAGCAATTTGTGCCCTTAGATCCATTTCACGGTCGCGTAATTCTCCAGCCTGTTCAAAATTATAAGAAAATTGTTAGCTGGCTTGCCCTAAGTTTTCTATAAACTCGCACGGGATCAAAGTCTTAGAAATCATTTTTACTGCATCTTCAACTAAATTATAAAAATTTTGAAGCTTAGCGCCTTATTTGGGATTGCTGTCAAGGCTCTCGACTCACAAATTTCATTGAACACATTTTGGCGTGGGACCAAAGATTTTGACTTTTAATACTAATTAATTAGGGTATGTTTGCAATTTACTTCCAGAGCTTTCCGAGACAACAGTATAGAAAAGCTTGAAAATGGAGCTTTTCAGGACAGCAGTCTGGGAAAGCAAATCCCAAACTGGCCTTCAGAGTATTTGAAATCCTAGTTTCCTGGATATTTCAAAATCTTTTTCAGAGTGCACACTTCAGTCGTAAAAAATAAGTTGTAGTAGAAGTAGAGAATTCATAAAATATGCAACAAAAGAAAGAGTACCTTTTCAAAGTCTTGGCTGCGGACAGCTGCATCCTTATCCTTAGTTATCTGCCTGACCTCTTTCTCAAGCTCCTTAGCTTCCTCAGGGACCTGTACAAGCCTTCCACAAGTAAGATCTTGCATAAAAATAAGACGATCATCACGTATTTCGGGTTAAAGAACACATGCCTGAGCATGACGGAGGCGAACCCGAGAACCAGCTTCATCAATCAAGTCTATTGCTTTATCAGGCAGAAAACGATCACTGGAGACAAGAAAACACCATGCCAATAGTAAAGACACGTGGTATATCAGGCATTCCATACATGACATAAGTAAAGCACTTAATGGACACGCTACATGAGTAATATATATTTTTCCATAAATATTTTATCTAGAACGCTTTGTAGACTTGTAGACTTCTTATACAGGGGCACAGAAATACAAACAAAATTAAGTTAAATGTCACTGAAAATAATACTTCACATTCACAAATCATTTTGAAACTGACGCCAGGGTTCGCTCAAACTTCAAACATAACAAAAAAATATTAAAAGTAATAAAAGATATCCTACCATAACAAAAGAACTTGCACTTCATACTTTTTCATAGCCAGTTTATTAAGTGATAATAATTTGCTTAACAGCTGGATTATAATTTCAACCAACAACCAATGATCAAGCAATTCAAAATGGACTGAAACAGATCAATGATAGCCTCAGAAAAGAGCAGTTCTATTGAAAGAAGGGTTGGTGGAGGCTGATAACTTTGCACAGTTAACGCTTCTACAGTACCAAAATTCCATTCATTTTGACTAGAGAGGGACAAGAATTTGACAAGGGAATTGTGCAATCATATTCAGAAAACAAGGAGTGCAATCTCAAGACACAAATGCGTAAACAGAGTAAGATGTTATATTGTTGACATAATTATTGTATAGTGAAAAGCAAAAAATCAAATTTTTGGTGTCATCCACAATATTTAGATCATATGACCCATTATTATCTCGCATTCTTGCTTACAGACATATGACCCATTATTCTTTTCTCATGTCGATAATATAAACAATAAAGCACCAAACACCATTGGACCGACATCAAATCGAAGACAATCAATAACAGAGCATGACTGACAAAAAGAAGTCGACGTATTACATACCTGATGTACTGATATGACAACTGAGCAGCAGCTACTAGTGCCTCATCTGTGTAACGTAGCTTATGGTGGATCTCATAACGTTCACGAAGCCCTCTCAGAATCTGAATTGATTCATCAACAGATGGCTCAGGGACTTTAACTGGCTGGAATCGTCTTTCTAGAGCAGGATCCTTTTCAATGTGCTTTCTGTACTCGTCCAGTGTTGTAGCTCCAATACACTGCAGCAGTTACAATATATTTGGGTTTTTTTAATACTACAAGTGCAAATAGGAAGAAGCCATCTTGACCACACATAATTACAATGATGCAAAAGGTGATAAAAAATGATACATGAAAGTAGAAAGAAAATTTCATCTGCAACTGTATAAAGCCAAAAGTCACATATTTCAGATAGGCCCAACTCTAGTTGAACTGAAACCGAGTTATAGTGGTGGAAGATGAGCTATGGTGGTGGAAAGAAGAAAAACAACTAAATTAAGTCCAACTCAGTTTCAGTTAAAACTACTTGCAAGCATATGCATAAAATTTACCTGCAATTCACCTCTTGCAAGAGCTGGTTTCAAGATGTTAGCAGCATCAATTGCACCTTCAGCTGCTCCAGCTCCAATTAAGGTGTGCACCTCATCAATAAAAAGAATAATTTCATCACTTTGTTTGATTTCTTCCATAAGTTTCTTCAATCTTTCCTCAAATTCTCCACGATACTTGGTACCAGCAACTAGAAGACCCATATCCAGAGTAATCACCTGGGGAAAAACACATAAAACACGTATGTAAACATGGTAAAGTAGTTGCGTGTTTTCTTTTCAAAGACATAATAAAGCTAGGTCCTCATTATGCTGACTCGGAGAGCTCATATGTAACTTTTTGAACCTTTCCCAACAATACAATCAGGATACTCTTGTCAAGCATGTAGACCACCAGCAATTGTTTATAATTTCAAATATCCTTCAAGAATACTGCATGTAACAATACTCATGGCACAGAAATAAAAAAAAAATAAGGCAACAAAAGCCAACAATTTCGAGAAATAAATTTTATGTAAACAAACGTTTACCATCAACCTTCCAGTTTTAAATTTCAAAACTGCGCTTTCATCAAGAAAAATGTTGGGCCAAAGGTGAATGTTTTGAATAATAATTCTAGAACAGTTAGATGCTTACAACAGGTAAATAATTTATTTTTTCACACATAGTAGTCTAGAGCGCTAAGCGCACCCAAAGCGCAAACGTCTCACTTCTCACTTAAGCGTATAGCGCTAAATAAGCGATCGCTTGGAAAAAAAAGCGCACTATTTTGAAGTTTCAAAAAATATATATAGGTATAATAAAATAATAGAGAATAAACACTTAAATCTAGTAAATATTAAAATCATCGCAAGTCACCCTAGCAATCCATAACAAACATTCAATATAAAGGCAAACATTGATAATAAGTTTTAAGAAATCCAAAACCAGAGACACTAATAATCATTATTCCCCAAAACATAGCAGATTTGGCAGCAGGACCACAACTACAAATCATATATCTTCATCACTTTAGCTTTCATAATCATCAGCCTCATGAGTATCCAATTCTTCGTTGGTGCTTTCACCATATGAGTCATCATCATCAGTTTCTATATCTTCCAATTCTAAAACTATTAAATTAGTTGCGGCAACAAGGCAGCAATGTTTTCCGGAAGTGAGATGAAGGAGACTATTGAATCAGGCTCTTAAAATCCATATTTGAGTCAAAGTGTAAAATAATATAAAATGTAATAGAGAAGTTTCATATTGGTAGGGTAAAAAAATAAGTGGGGCCAGTTTGGTAATATTAATTAAAAGATAGCCCATTTAGCTTTACAAAATAAGGCGCAGCGCTTTGCTTCAATATTAGTTGTAGGGATTTAGTTCGAAGCAAAGTGCTAGAAGTGCGCTTTGCTTGGCTTCAGCGCTTAAGCGAGCCAAGCGCTCGCTTTTGATATCTATGTTTTCACGTTGAAATTTTAAAGCATAAACTCAAGCAACTATATCCACGCTCATGTTTCTGCTAATTTGTCAAGTCTCAACTCTCAAGAAATAATTATTTTGGTAGGTGACAAAAGAGTTGTCACGAAATAGTAAATATTAGTTGCTTCAATCCCATGTCAATACCCACCTTCTTTCCTTCAATTGTTTCAGGAACGTCACCACTTGTTATACGTTGAGCAAGACCTTCTGCAATTGCTGTTTTCCCAACTCCAGGTTCTCCAACAAGACAGGGATTGTTTTTAGTTCTTCGGCCCAAAATTTGCACAACACGCTCTATTTGAGGCTCTCTTCCAACAACTGGATCCAGTTTACCCTGAAGAGATTAGATTTTCAATTAAAACCCATTCTCCATAGCAGACACAGAATCAGATTATAGAATGTGATCCATTAAAGAATCCTTATTATCAGCTTACCTCCTCAGCTAATTTAGTCAGATTTGTTCCATACTCTTCAAGAGTAGGCATCTTATTGTTGTTAGGGCCTGGCCCAACAGTAGCAGGAACGTTTTCTGTACTTTCACCAACCATCCTAATAACCTGATTAGCACAATAATAAGACATTCCGGTTGTTATGAAAAATTGAAAAGTAAGACAATATTGAAAGAAAAAAATAAGTAACATCCTAGTTTCAAGTCTTCACTACTAGCCTGTGAGCGGATATTGCTAGGGTCAGCACTCAAATTCTCAAGAACACGAGCTGCTACACCTTCGCCTTCACGAAGCAATCCAAGAAGCAAGTGCTCGGATCCTATGTAGTTGTGGCCTGAAAGATTCAAAGGGAGTTAGACTGTCCATTATGGTAAAAGGAGTAAGAAAAAAGGCCCGATAGAATATGCATAGAGATTAAACATCTTGTTAGCACACATAATTTGGAAGTTTATCAATGTAAATATTCGCTGAAAAGAAAAGAATGTTACCGAGTTGACGGGCTTCCTCCAGTGAGAGTTCCAGCACACGCTTTGCTCGGGGAGTAAATGGAATCTCTACAGCAACAAATCCACTGCCTCTCCCAATAATTTTCTCCACTTCTTGGCGTGCATCCTTAAGATTGATTCCCATAGATTTAAGCACCTTTGCAGCAATTCCAGTACCTTCACCAATAAGACCCAACAGAATCTGCTCTGTTCCAACAAAGTTATGACCAAGCCGCCTTGCTTCCTCTTGGGCAAGCATAATTACTTTGATTGCCTTTTCAGTAAAGCGTTCAAACATAGCCCTAGGAAGGAATCGCTTAGCCTTCTGTTTCCTCATAGGTAACATAGACAATCCAACTACTGAATGGAAATCTTGCCCTGGCGGCCTCATTATTACATCTAAGCAGTTTGCACTTCGAAGACCTGAGAACTGTCTCAATCTCATTGTGGTTGGACGTGAACTACAGACCATTCTGACGGGGTATATTCTAGAATATTTCTGTTCTTGAGATCGACCATTAATCAGACCATGAGCTACGGAAGATATATTAGTTGAATGAACAAGCAGCCTCGCCATGTAACCCTGAACGAACCAATATTCATAATTTTGAATCTAAGCAAAATAGAAGTACATAGAAAAGGAGACTAAAAGAGCAGCCACATAGTTGACATTAAATACCACAACTGAGTTCGACAACGAAAATTATGAACTGCAAAAACAGGTTAACGGATCATTTACCAGTTTTTATCAGTGCACTATCGAAGCTAATTGGTAGGATGAACATTTATCAGTTCTGCATATAATATGCGCCAAGCTCTAAGTAACAATGCATAGCCATTAAAAGCAAAATGCCGAGAATGCAACTACTGACCCAACAAACTATGAACTCTTAAAAATGAGCATGATTTGCAAAAAGATTAATCAGAAACGATAAGGAGAATAAATGAATAATTATAAATCGAACAAAAGTATAGTTAACGCATGAAATAAAGCTTGTGCATCTCCAAAAACCAAAAATCTAAACATGTTTTCATTTACTACAGGCACTCCGACATCATAGCCCCCGAAAAAATTTGTTCCAAGATCTCCAAACTCAATATAAAACCAAATTAAACAGAAGTTCTACAACATTACCGACCAACTACTCCGTTTCCCAAAAACTAAAGCCACTAGATTTACCACCAACCAATAATCAACGAAAACGTGTAAGGAAACAGATAGAGCAATTACAAAAAATACATCAGCGATGATTCAAAGGAGAACCAATCGACAAAACCCCCAAGTTCAGCAATTAAAAAAAAGAGCAATCAAAGCAGTAGGTCGATAGCAGAAATTGAAATGAACTCACCTAAATTAGAAAAAACAAAGTAGAAAAGTGAAGATAGAAGTGAAGGGACAATCTAAGAATGCCTTTAGGGTTTGGAAAAAAGGAGAAACCCTCGGCCGAGCGAGAAGGAAGGATATAGATATATAGATGACGCTCTTCTTTTCTTTACCCTTCTCTCTCTATACTTCTAGGTTATTATTTTCTTTTTGATTTCTTGGGTCACGATTTGCTACTATAAAAAAAAACGTATATTTATATTAATGGCCATAAAAAAACGTGAATAAATCGTATATGGTTTTTTTAGATGTCACGTGTAACATTTAATTAATTTTTTTATAAGAAATGTTATTTTCTTATTTTTTTTTTCAATTAAATTTTGATATGTGATATTGAGGGATAAATAAGTGTATTTTTTGTAAATTTAGCGATGAAAGCAATTTAATTTTTACATTGCTTAAATAAAGCTAAAAATTTAGTTTATACGTTGCTTAAATGTATTTTTAAATCTTTAATATAATAAGTAAAAAAAGGTTATAAAATTGGTGTGAGCAATTCACAATCAATGAAAACCCTAGAAATTATATCTAACCCGTTTTTATATGGGCAAATTCAAGTTAACGGCATCGAGGAAAAAAAAGTCAGTTAATAACTACTTAACATCTCCATAAATTTGAGCGGAATAATGATAAATTTTTGTGCATCTGGGAAGAGCCTATTCAAATAATGAACACAAGAATAATTTTGAAACATTAAAACTAATTAATCGTGGAACAAGGGCAAAGGAAGTTACGTAGAACATGCTTTTTTAGAAATAAAGAATCATGTTAATTGTGGAGTGTAAACTTACAGGGTCACATTTTTTTAATTTTACAAGAATGGTGGCTACTAAACTATAGTTCATGGCCGGTGTTAGACATGTTAATTTAACTATTAACCTTTATTATTACTGTTGGTAGAAAAACCCTTATTATTGATAACTTTTATTTGCAAATGAACCTAAATAAACTGTTGCTCATTTGTTATTTAACATTAGAACCATTATATAAATATTAGAAAATGAGTTGTCAAAAAAGAAGTCACCTGACCTTTTATCCATCTTCTTGTGCCTTCTATTCTATTTAAGCGGCTAAAATGATTGTTTTTCAATTGTCTAAAACTATTGTCCAAAAGAATTCATCAAATAGCATAGACGGCTAGTTTAATTTAGAACTAAGGTAATTTTTAAACTTGATTGGTGTATATACTATTATTAACTGTTGCGATTATTAATAAAAAAAAATTTTGTTGTCGATGAAATTTTATTTATA
Organism: Euphorbia schlechtendalii; assembly: GCA_949673415.1. Lineage (NCBI taxonomy): Eukaryota > Viridiplantae > Streptophyta > Magnoliopsida > Malpighiales > Euphorbiaceae > Euphorbia > Euphorbia schlechtendalii. Next base: position 8,193 of record CATIWQ010069842.1, on the reverse strand, counting down.
TAAAAAAGAAAAAGCATTCATATTTGAATACTAAGGGAAATTATTGTTTCATCTTATAAAAGTTTTATGTAAGTTCCATATGAATTTTACGTCAAATGCATCATTGGATCCCCCACATTTTCTACTTTAATAAGTTGTTTCTAAACTTTGACAAAGTTTCTGTAGCTCCCTCGTCTTTCGAAAAATTATCTTGTGACTTCCTTAAATTTAAAGAATTGTTTCATTTTACTCATAAGTATCATGTATCAAATTCTGATTGGGTATTCGTATCAATCAAAAGATTGATGTTTAGGGAATTATAGTGTCATTTGTTAAAAGATGATGGAATTATGAGATCCTTTTCAAAAACCAAAAAAGCACTAAATTAAAATAGCAAAGATGAAAAAGATAATCATTCATTTAATTTTTTTTTTCCTTAATAAAGATACATACAATACAATGCCTAATTTGGCACTCGTATGCTGACGTGGTTGTTTTGTAGATTAAGAATAGTCGTACACGAGACCAGAAACTCCAGGATGTTTATTTTGGGCTTTGTTAGATATTCACTTGTAATTTGCTTCTTTTTTATGGAAAATAATACATGAATCTTTTTATGTCAGATGTCTCCATCTATGTACTTGTAAGGGTTTGGTTTTTTGTTTTGTCCCGTCATAAATTAGATAATTTTACTTCTTTATTTTATAGTTATGTAGATACACATGAACTAAGAGGTTGTTTCTCGTTAATGGCACTTATACATTATTTTAAATTTTCAATCAGTAGTTTGTTTTCCAAAACCAACTTGTAAACAATTTATAAAATAAAGAATTCTATATTCCATTTGATTATGGAATATAGAGAGAAAATCAATTAATTTTAACCAATTTTCACGGATAAATTTTTATTACCAAATGCTTGAATCAATCTTAATATTCATTTTAAAATGAATAACTATGATGGATGTAACTTGTCTCAGCAATTGATTATAGATTCCAAATTCTCTTCCATTTATCAGTCGTATAAACTGTAAAATTACTAATGAACATGTAAGGAATAAAGAATTTTAGTGTATGGAGTTCAATGATGATACATATGCATTTTTCTCTTAGTCAAACTTTATATAAAAAAAAGTACTCTGCGGTGATTTTGTTTTAAACAAAGTTATTATTACTTTGCACTTTTCAATCATTAGATTAATTTTCACATTATTGATCTAATAATTAGAAGGGTCAAAGTAATGATAACTTTGTCCAAGAGAAGTCATCATAAAATTTACCTTATATAAAAGGTTCAAAATAAATTATTGGCAAAATACATGTTAAACCTCCTAAACTTAATACTTTTTGCCTAATGTCCCCTGAACTTCCAAATGACTCCATGAACCCCTTAAACTTGACACAAGTGAATCTTCAACCTCCTAAACTTGGCACAAGTGAATCTTTGAACCCCTCAACTTGGCATAAATGAATCTTTGAACCGTTTAAATGAACACTTAAGTTTAATCAAATATGTTGTTATGGATATGCAATTCACATGCCCCACTCCATTTTCAAGAACTAAATAACATCTATATGATTAAGAGGGGGTTTGAAGATTTATTTATGTCAGGTTTAGGAGGTTAAAAGGCTCGTTTGAAAGTTTAGGGGCAATAAGGAAAAATACAAAATTTAAGGGGTTAAAGATGCATTTTACCTAAGTTATAAAAAAGCCAGCTTATGTATTTCCTATCTTATTTTATGAGATGCTTATAAATTAAAACATAATAATAAAAAAAACATGTAAAAATGTATAGAAACCATGTTGATCGAAACACATCCAAGACAATTAGGGCTCGTTTGGTTGGCGGAATAGGAGAAAAACGAATGGAAAGAGTGTTTGCCTAGAGTCCGTCGTCGGGATGGAATAGTTATTTTAGGCTATCATATAACTCATGGAATATCTATTCCTCCCCTCAGGAAGGGAATAACTATTCCATGAATTGTATGATGGCTCGGAATAGCTATTCCATTCCGACGACGGGTTCTAGGCAAACACTTCATCTTTTTCCATTCGTTTTTCTCCTATTCCGCCAACCAAACGAGCTCTTAAGGTTTCTTTAGCAAGTAAATTATGTTGTTTATTATAATTTAAACCTTATAAGTCATGATTCTTTATTTGAAGTTCATATGAATTCCTTGTATTGTATCAATTTTTTTTATATTTTGAATTTACTTTTTTTCGCGTTCAACATTTGCAGGCTAATTTCATGAGAATGAAACCTTATATTGATCGGTTTAACTATTATAATAGTTAGATAAATGTAAACTTTTTTATATACATGAAAATCCCTATAAAATAATACTCTTGAAATTAATAATCTCCCTAAAATTTTGGTCCCGACATGGGTTAGTTAGTTTAATATTATCTGAAAATTCCTTTATAAATGTATGGTCTCAATAATATCATAAATTAATAATTCAATATATATATATACACACACATGATTTTATTGTTGTATGATTTTTCTTAAGTTTAAAGTGAACGAGGAATTATCTCTTTTATACTCACGTTTTCAATGAAATACGTTTTATGATATAGTTTTTGTTTATATTTGTTTACATACAATATAATGCATACAATCAATATATTACACTATATAGTTCTATGAAATATAATGGATCAAATTAAATTTTGTACATTGAATCTTATTGACATACTTAAGATTTATAAAATAATATTCATCGAATTAAATATAATATATAAAATAGTACAATTCGTTGTATTGAATTTATATAAGTAAAATTTATTTTTGTTTGATAACGAAAACCCTCTATATATTATAATTATTAATTTATCTATTAATTAATTCCTCTTTAAATTTATAAATTTTCTGATCTCAACTATATTAATTTACATGGGTTTGATTGTATAAGAGCATTATGACGGGAGAATACAACTCACTGCCTAATAGTTCCTTTGAAATGTGCTGCCCACCAAATCATTCATCGGTGGTTTGTAGGACTTCACTGAAACTTTTGATTTGGAGGAGTTTGCTTGTTGTATTACTTGAAAACTCTGTAAAAGAAAAAAATAGAACTTAAGAAAATGATTTTTTGTTATTCTATCCTGATACGACCTAACTTTAAACTCAAATTTGATATTTGGCTGAAATGCCTTTATTCTTTGTCTAAAGTTGAAATATTTATGGATTGGTGTTTTTTTACAAATTTTGGCACGTTTTAATGCCATCGCATTATCTATTTTATGGGAAAATTGAAAAAAAAAATTCCACTTTAGAATTTCTTTTCTTATTTAAGTTTCAATCCTGCAATATTTCACACCATCTCCAACATGTTCCCCTTTAAACCCATATAAATATAACCCACTAGCCCACCTTCACAGGCCCAACCGACATTTCAGCAACAAAAGTAAGATACATGTTAAGCAACTAACATTTTTTTTAATACTCCCCTAAACTTTCAAATAAACATCTGAACTTCTTAAACTTGACACAAGTGAACATATGAACCCTCTCATCTTGAAATAACCGAATCTTTGAACCCTTTCAATTAACTCATAAGTTTAATCAAATATGTACTTATGGATACACAACTCATATGTCCACTCAATTTTCAGGAACTAACTAATATCTATATGATCAATAAGGGACTCACACGTTCATTTGTGCCCAAATCGAGGGGTTTTCAAGGTTTATTTTACCAAGTTTAGGGAGCTTAAAGGTTCATTTGAAAGCTTAGGGGGTTATAAACAAAAGATGTCAAGTTTAAGGGTTCAAAAGCTTATTATTGGATTTATGGCTAAATTTTAAATATCAAAAAGGAATTTTTTGATCTCGTGGTATAGTATTTTATCCATTTAACTTGTGTGGTCTATATGTTAGACTTTTGTTCATTTTGCCACGTAATATATTACCTTTTTTATTTTCATGCTACGTATTTATCACCAATTTCCTCATTGTGGAATGCAAATTGTTAATGTGAAAATTATATTAGCAAAATTGTAAGTAATATGTTCTCAAAGGACTAATAAGGTAACATATTATATAGCACATGCACCAGAAGGGATTAAATAGGCAACCTGACAATGGCGAATCCAAACATTTTCTACTACGAGGTTCAATTGCTGGTGACTTAATTTTTTTGTGATCTATACTTTAAATGTTTTTTGTTGTTTAAACTATTGATATTGTATTTTGGTGTCTTATCTATTCAATTATAGTATGGCAATTGAAGGAACCATTGCTCAATGATTGATAAGTGCATGATTAGTAAAAAATGTTTATGCTCCAAATGACAATATTGTTATTTCACTTTATTTATATCATTGGATGAATATTTAATGTAATAAAATTTAAGAGGTCATGCATTAATTGATTAACAATGTTAGTGACAATTTCAATAGATCGATGTACTAAAAAGATATTAAGTTATAGCACAACACCCAGAAAATATTTAAGTCAAGCTTTAATGTAAACATAACTTTTAACTTTAAATATAGGCTTAATGCATCTTGAACCCCCTGAACTTGTCCCTAAACTCCGGATTCCCCCCTGAACTTTGAAATGTTCTCAATGCCCCCTTGAACTAGTCTAAACGTTCTCCAACACCCCCTTAATGCAACATGACAAGTTGCGTTAGTAAGCGCGTGAATGAAAAAAAACTATTTACAAAATTAAAAAAGAAATAGATATCCCAATGTTAATATTCTAACGTTACAAAAGTTTAAATCCCTAAATCGTTATTCATCTATTTAACACCTGAATCAGATTTCTCTTTCCAAATTGAAAACTTTTGGACAAGTTCAGGGGAAAATTGAGAACTTTTAGACAAGTTCAGGGGGGCATTGAGAACATTTCAAAGTTCAGGGGGGAATCTGAAGTTTAGGGAGAAGTTCAGGGGGAAATTGAGAACTTTTAAACAAGTTCAGGGGGGCATTGAAAACATTTCAAAGTTCAGGGGGGAATCCGGAATTTAGGGACAAGTTCAGGGGGTTCAAGATGCATTAGGCCTTAAATATATATAAATAAATATTTATTTTATTAGCATTAAAAAACTCATCTATAGTTCTTTTACTATACAAGTAAAGAGTTAGAAATTAGTGAATGGAAGAGACGATTCGTAGATTATAGTAACAATTAATCAAGATGAATTTGCTTACATATTTTCGTGGTGTGCATATTATATACATAAACTAACACTGTTTTAAAATTTTGTGGATTCCATGACCCCGTAGGTGATCACATGGAACCATCACTGCAACCTGATCATATCACATAGTCATGAAAATATTTTGCCAATCATAAATCATTACAATTCTTCTTACATTTTTTTCTTAAAAATAAGTATTGACAAATGCTGATCGTTTAGAAAAAAAAAATAAAAGATATGCATGCCTTTATAGTTACGGTCCGTGAAATTAAATGTCCTTCGCAGCAATCACAAAACCTCTCAAACTCTTTTTCAAAGTCATTCGTTCATACAACTACCATAATTCTGACAGAAACAACTAAACATGTGTAGAATAGAATCAAATTACTCAAAAATACCAAGAATGGAAGAGATACCAGATGACATGAGTGCCTATTTTACTACATACTTTGAATTAATATGTGTATATATATATATATATGGTAGTCGAAGTTCTTGTTCACCTATCTATAACTATAGGGATAATAAGCTTGAAAATATTTCACCAAACTACGAGCATATACAACTTTTATTTTGTCCAATCATAAAGCTATATGGCAAATGCTTTTAGCCCATCCCATTGAACTAAGAAGTTGTTCGTCTAGTCTAGTCTCATGACTCGATAAAAAAGGTTTCACCCACTAGGAAAATAATTAATGAACGTAGTTCTAAAGTGGCATCTACTAAAACAAAGCGATAGTTATCATATTTTAACAGGTTTCAATATAAATAGAAAGATTTGTAAACGTCCTGCCATCAACAGCACATCACCCACAGCTGCAATCATAGACCTGCAAGCAGAGGATTCACTCCCGTGTAATAGAATAGAATTAACAGCTAAAATCAAACCTGCCATCTCAGCTACTAATCTCGGCAGGATATTAGTTCATTTCAGCATTATTTCGCTTTCATTTCAGATACATTTCACTTGTGGAGTTATTATTTCGCTTTCATTTCAGATACATTTCACTTGTGGAGTTTGAGTATAGAATATAGATAAATCTGCTCCTTGTACATTGATTGATTACTATTCAATAAACACATAATTCTCTTGTTAAGTTTCTCAATATTCACTAAAAAAAAGATCATTTGTCAACTTTGAGTTTGGTTCCTAATATTTATCATTTTAGATTTTTCATCAAAATCAATGAGATATTTAATACACTATAAAATGCCTGCTTTATCCATTTTACTTTATAACAAAATTCTATCTCTTCTTAATTATTACCTCTCTTTTTTTTAATAATTTTCTTTCTAGGGTCTTTGAAATTTTTCTAAATAAGTGTCGTTTTAGGATTTCAATGCACATTTTGTCCATTTTACCTTTATTTAATGCACATTGAAAATGGCAAAAAATTAAAATATCCAATTAACTTTCAAATGAACAAAAGTTACAAAGGTAAATAAATATTTTTATCATCCTAATTAATGTGACATGGGTATTGAGAAACAACCTTAAAATGACAATTATTTGAAAAGGGAGGGGTAACAACTTATAAATTAATCTACACTTAGTCTCTTTTCTAATTAATACAAGGGTATATTAAGAAAGTCTTGTTAAAAACTGCATTGATATTTTAAAATGACAAGTATTAGGAATCAAAGTAAAAAATCTAAAACGACAAATATTAAAAACCGGAGGGAATAATATGAAAAATCTATATTCTAAATAACATGAAATATATCATTGTATTTTAGCGCTTGGACAACTTTCCAACAATATATATTATGCGTCTAAATCGATTAATAATGATTAAGAAAAATGAAATTGGAAGCTTGAAGATCTGTCAAACTTGGACGTGCAAAAATAATTGATTCGATATTGAAACAATTTTGTTAATTCACTTTCTCTATTCTTTTTTATATATACATACATACGATATAATATGAGGAAGTGGGGTAAGGGAAAATTAAAAATGTGCAAAAAAGTTCACGGGATTAAGAGATAAAAATTAAAAGCAGTTTCAAATTCCCAATATCCATTGCACCAACCCAACTTCATTCTACTTTTTTTTATTTCTTCCCTCAATTTCACTTCACTCTTCTCCTTTTATGTTCTAATAGTGCAAGTATTTTGTTATCACTAGAAACTTTTATTGTTAAATACAAATATCATTTTTTAATAGTCTTTCTTACATATTTCACACTTTATAATTAAATAATTAATAAGGGTATACGTTAATTACCCTTAATTTTTAATTTTCCATAATAAGCTGTGCATTTAATACTATGAAAATAACAAGGGTAAATAAAGGTATATATAGTAAAAAAATTGAAAAGATTCATGGAATTTTGAAATAGACTATTATTTTAATTTTTCATATTTTGATTAAATGGACTACTAAAAGACGGAGGGATAGTGATGAACAAGTGTATTTATGACGCAACTATTATCACTTGTTCGATAATTATACTAACCAATGCGATTGTATTATTTGAAGCCGGAAAAAAGAGATAATTTTTTTTTTGAAATTTAATGATTATCTCGAAAAACCGTAAATAAAACTTTTAAATAGTATTTGAGCTCCTTTTAGTTTAGCAGTTGCAACATTTTGTTTTAGAATGTAACTAAACATTGCGAGTGTCATAATGCAAAATACAAGAAGATTTTGGCACCCACTTTATTTGTAGCGAGTATTGATGACTTGTTCAATAGTTATCTTTTGTTTGACGTCATGAATTTGCAATATTCTTTTATTTAAAATTCAACTGCAAACTATTATTAGTAACCCTTAAAAATTAAAAACAACTACAGTAACAATTAACAATTAACAACGACAAAACCAAAATATTCTCCCAATCATGAACCAATATTCAAATTGGTAATGGAATTTGGTAAATAAAAATGAGTGAGAGAAATTGTAAATATGTATGTAAAATTGGCGGGGAGAGAACTAGAATTAAAAAGTTAAGGTATTGATGGGATATTAGGTGCGGCGAAGTAAAAGACTTCACGAGATACTTGCTGTCTTTTTAGTTCTTTTTTCTTTCTTTGTTTTATCCTATCAAATATTTCATACTCTAT
>CATIWQ010069834.1:0-20276 GCA_949673415.1 Euphorbia schlechtendalii | reverse complement strand
GTTTCAACGACCGACATCTTTCATGTCACGTGTTTATGTCACGTGATTTGGACTCGACTTATTAATTATATCGGGCAGGCCGGATCGAGTTGGGGCTCGGTTTGAAGGATTTTTTACAAAAAAACGTTTACCCAAACCCGTAATTTAGAACTTCGGGCTCGAGCCGGGCTTGGATCGGGCTAACAAGGTCATTCCTAAGCCCGGCTCAATTTCATGAATATTTATTTTGTTATAAATTTTTTTATTAAATCGATATAAAAAATATAAAATAAATCAAAATATGTTTAAATTTTAAATATAATTACATTATTTACTTAAAATCTTTAATATTTAGTAGCATTTATTGTAATCAAGTATAAAAATTTAATAGGATAAAATATAAAATCTTCAAATAATTATAAATTTAATGTATAAATATATAATAAATAAATAAAATTATTTGTCGGGCTAAGCTCGGGTATTTATATAAAAATCAAGCCCGGTCCATAAATTTTCGAGCTTTGACGGGCTCGGATTCAGGCAAGACTTTTTTAAATAATGAGTGTCCAAGCTCGACCTATTAAAACGGGCTCAGATTCGGGCCGGATTTTTTTAAAAAATGAATGTCCAAGCCCTGCTAATTGAAACGGGCTCGGGCCGGGCCGATAACCCGGCCCGCGAACTAGTCTAGTTATATATAGGAGCAACCACTAGGTGTTGATACGATTTGAAGTCATCACATCAATTTAACTATCCGCCTAAAGAAAGCGTGTTGGCTTGTTTACATAGGCAAAACAAGCACAAGGTCAAGTGTAATCACATTGTCCATAAATGACTTTTATTCTTACAATGCAATTTGTAAAAAATTTAATATGTTTGAACATTTCTGGTAGTATATTATTATGGGTTGGCATTGCTTTTCAAGCTGATATCCCAATAAGTTACTTTTACAAACTTTTAATATAATTATATATTTTGGTTTTGAACAACATATTTTAGTCATTCATACTATTTAATTAGGAATTGTATGACTTATTTTTTTTTTTCAAAATCAATTCTGCTGCTTATAAGAAAAACTTGAAAATAGAAATTTTTAGAAAAATAACGTGGGAAAGCATAGCTAAACTGATCCTATATTTGCTAGAGTAATTTGAAATGACATGGACAAGTGTATTTTTTTGTCTTTAGAAAGGTGGTGTTATAGGTTATGACACATAAACTTAGAAATGTTTAATACATTGGGATACCATCTTTTGGCACTCATTTATTCCCTAGAGTTATAAAAGTTCCATATATCCCCTTGAATTTGCACAAAGTTTATCAATTTGCACTCTCAATATCATTTCTCAGTTTCTATAACAATGTTTTAAAAAACGCTAGGCACTAGGCGCAGGCGGGGCCTAGGTGGTGCCTAGGCGGATTCAATTTTTTTTATCATTTTAATATTTAATAATACATAATAATTATTATAATATAAATACTAATAGTCTACTACAATAAAATGATAATATTAACAATTCAGTTTAATATATAATAACGTAAAAAACATAAAATAATAAAAAATCGTTGCGGTGTTTCAAAAAATCATGCCTGACACTGTTTTTTTTATGTTATTTTTTTAATTAAAATATTAATTTTTTTTAATTAAAAAATTGACACCTAGGCACCGCCTAATCCGCCTAACACCGCCCGATTTTACAAAATCGGGGCGGTGTTTTTAAAAATCCTGCCTAGGCGGTACCTAGGCCCGATTTTTAAAACACTTCTAATTGGAGAATGAAAAATTAGGTTAATGATATTAATTAAAAAATACAAACTAATTAAAAATGATATATGAAATTGCATTGACAAACTGGTACATTTTTTTTCAAGTTCAAAGAGATTATGTAAAACTTTTACAAGTTCAAGATGTAAATGGGCGTTTAAGCTAAACTATAGAGTGGTTCCAATGCATTAGCCATATCGAACTGTGCAACGTTTTGCCAAAATATTTCTATAACATGATTTTGATAGTAAGGTGAAAGTAAGAATTAATTTATATTTTATCAACAAATAACTTTTTTTAATAATAATCACATTTTAATTTTCAAGAAACCTGTGATTCCAACGTATAATCCTCACCTTTTTACACATTTTAGGAGGAGGTATGGTCACAAATGGATACAAATAACTTTGTAAACTATATTATAATATACATCTTGTAAACAAACTCAATAAAGATCAATGATTTCTTAATAAAACACTCAATATAACACATACCTTTTTTACTGAAATGACATTTAAGAGGAACGTACATTTATAAATAAATTGTTGCAAACTAAAAGTTTTACTTTTTTGTCTGGGTTTAACTCTTATTGTTTGCTTTTACAACCACCGATTCCCATCATATTTTTTTTTTGTTTTCGTTGACTTGTTTTTGATACTAAACAAAAATAAATATATAAAAATCGTACTAAATGTTTACAATTAATAATAAAAAATAAAAATAATTTTTAAAAGAATAAAGTCAAGTTTCTTGGGTTTATAAAACACCTAAAAATTTCACATTTTTGAAATGACAAAATGAATATAAAAAATGGGTTTGCAATAGATGTAAAAAATGGGTTTGAATTGCACATGATTATTGTATTTTTTTACAGCTACTTTCTTTTAAAAGTCTGACTCGTCACACAAAACAAATAAATCTTTAAATAGTTAAATTCCGTAAAAGGCAACTAAATCAAGAAAAGAATCCTAAAATAAATGAAAACAAAAAGTAAATCCAAACATTATTCTTCTTCAGATCAAACGGCTCTATACCTTTTACACTTTTCAAATCTTTTCCTTCAACGGTCAAAATCCCACCATTTGAAATCTCCCAATTCGTTTCTGGGACTAGCCGTTACCATTCTCATTCCCCCTCTTCAAACAAAATCCCTCAGATTCTATCATCCAAAACCTCATTAGTTTTGTATACATTCGAAGAAATCCGAGGAATTTGCTATGGCTGCGCCTCAAAGCAAGAGTAGTTCTTCTTGCTCGCCGTTACTTAACAGGCCGACAAACCCTAGGAATTCTGAGATCAGTAACCCTATGAGAAGAAGTTTCAGCGGAAATCCCTTTGCAAAGCCTTCGATTATCCCAAATCAGAAATCCGGATTTAACCCTAACCCTACTCCTAATAGTTCCTCAGGTTTTTTATCAACCCTTTTCCTCTGTCTTTCATCTTCTTGTTGCTATTTCTCTTGAATTATTTTTAGTTTGATTGATGAGAAAATTTGTGAAAGTAACAAGAAGTGGTCGTACTATATGGTTTGAACAAAATAATAGATCTTTTTTGTTCGTTCATGTCCTCGAGATTTTCTGCTTTTGCTTTAGATTGTTGGTTGTATAATTTTTTGATTAAAGACAAACTTGTAGAATCTACTGAAAATATATGCAAATTAATATATTTCTTTGGTCTTCTAGAGGTGAAATTTAGTTTAATTTAGATTTTTTTTCTTTCTAGAGGAGAATTTGATTGAATAAAGATTTGTTTCTTTTATCTGTTTTAGATAGATCATATTTTTTGAATAGTTTGTAGAACATATCAGATGTTTGGTGGATGTTTTATCATCAAGAAAGTAGTAAGTGATACGAGATGCAATTTACGATTTCACAATCCTTTTTCTTTCCATCACTAGTTTCCAGAAGTAGTAGTTTTCGTCTTTGCCTTGTTATTTTGGTGTCAGCTAATCTGCAGGATAAGTTCTCTATAAAAAAAATGTATTGTTAAAATGTGGATTGTAAAGCTCATTTTCTCATGCTGGGACGATATTATTAGAGATTTTTTCATCTCCTGCTGAAAGTAGTACCTGTACTGCATTGTCAACATATGTTTTGGAACTGTTTGACATGAAACTTTGTGTCTAACTTTCTCATTATCTTGGCTGGCAGATCATTTTCGGAGAAATTCCACTGGTAGAGAAAGTCCAGTAGTTTCTTCACGAGATTATGATGACAAAGAAAATGGTAAAGACCCGAAATCGAAACTAGGCAGTGTTAAATCTCCAGCTTCTTCGCCAGGCATGAAGAATTTCATGTCTCCAACAATTTCCGCTGCCTCAAAAGTGAATGCATCTCCAAGGAAGAAAATCCTGACAGAGAGAAACGAGTCAGTTCGCATATCTGTTTCTATTTCTAACGGAAATGGACCTTTGAAGGAACATTCAGAATTCAAGCAGGAAAAGGATTTAAACCAGAAGAAGGGGGTCTCATTCAATCCAACAATCACATATATGGAGGAGAAGGAAGAGGAAGCTTCGAACAGTAATGAAGATCGCGACTCAATTGTAAGTTCTAATCATGTCATGGATGATTTTGATTCATTTTTGGAGAGTGTAGCCGTAGAAAATGATTTTGTCAATCTTGACCCGAGTTTCAAAATTAGTCCAAGGACTTCAAGTCCTGCTTTGGCACCACTTGATGCCGATCCTTTAATGCCTCCTTATGATTTAAAGACTAACTATGTGTCGCCGAGGCCTCAGTTTCTTCATTATAAGCCTAACCCCCTGGTTGAGCTGTACATCAAACAAAGAGATGGAAAGCAGCTTGAAGAGAGCTTTTCCTCTGAGAGCTCTTCAGATGCTGAAATTACTGAACAAGAAACCGTTTCCGAAGAAAGTTCTTTTGATCCGCACAAAGAGTCTGAAGATGCTGCTTCAGGTGATATAGTGACCGAAGAGGAAGAGGAAGAAGAAGCGATAGAACTGCCTGTGTCTGAACCCAATCCAATCACCATGTTTGAGGGGCATGTTGAAGCTAGAAAAATGGCCACGAGACATTTCTTTATAAGACCAAAGTTCACTGCTTTGCTGTTTGTCCTAGCTCTAGCTTTAGCAGGTTTATGGGGCTCTGTTAGTAACTCTAACTCACTAATCTTGGACCCTTCCGTGCTTAATAATCTGAACTTCCCCAATCTCTATATACCGCTTGAGATTTCAGAATTCACCAGAGAGCATTTGGAGGGCCTTTGTCAGAAGTTCAGGAAATGGTATCATGATTCCTTATCTTATATTCAGGATCTGGTGATCAGTTTCAGGGAATGGCATAATCCTGGTTGCTTTCAGTTCGGTAATTTGACCATGTTGCTTGAGGAAAACTCATTGAAGGTGGACTACAATACTTTTGTTGCAGAAATCATAAATGAAAGGAATGGATTTGGTGTTAAATCATTCAAGAAAGAGGGGGATCAACCAGTGGAAGATGAACAATGTTCAGATATTCATCCAACTCTGAACAAAAAAGAAGTCGAAGGTGATGATTTTTTTCCTCATATCTTCTTGGCATGTTAATCTCAGTGATGTATTTGTCATTGATTTTGTACGTGATTATGTCTTCAATTGATATGTGCATGCATTGGTGGGATCTTGAAACTATTGAGCCTTCACCTAAAAACTCAAGCTAATAGGTTGTGTTATTATGCCTGGATTCAATCATTATACTTGTTCTTGATTCCTATACAAATTGAATATACAGAAGAGGAAGAGAAAGAACAAAGAGAAGCTGAAGAAAGATTTAATACAGATAAAAGTAAAGTTGAAGAGGACAGCAAGCAAGAAGGACAGGCCATGGAGAAAGCTAATAATGAAGATGAAACCGTGGAAAGTATCCATGACGATAAAATTGGTGTTTTAGATGATTCCTCATTGGACCAGGTTTGACATTTACATCTGATTTTTCAATTGTTTCCGACATGTAGATGAAAATGTGCATTAATGAACTTTTTTATTTACATTTGGAGGCAGTTTCTTAATATTATTTATTCAAGTAGTTCTAGTTTTTAGAACATATTCCAAGAGCATGTAGTATTTTCATCTCAATTCATTAGAATATTCAAAAATCAAAAGTGAACTTCTAATATCGTAATGAATTTGAGAGGAACTTGCTAATATCTTGTGGCATTCATATAGGATGATACAAAGAAATATGCTGATCAGGCAGATGCCATACAGGATGGTACTTCTAGAAATAAAGAGTTACCAGCAAATGGAGTCGATGGTGATATTGACGAAGTTGTGGAAGAAGTAGATAACAATGAAGCCACAGAAAGCTATGGATATGAAGAAGCCATTGTGATGACTGATCATCTTGAAGAAGAAAGTGCGGTGATTCAGACTGATAAACCTTGTAATGTGGCAAAAGAAGTGACTCAAGAGAGTGATGTCATTAGTGTAGTCGAAACCGAATCAGAGATTACTGCAACTACAGAGCAACAAATACCAGCAGGATCAGTGGACCTGGTTTTATTGTTGACTGTTTTAATTGTAATTGCAGTTGTGCCTTTCATTTATATGAAGAACCGAGAAAATATAAAAGGACCCGAAGCAGCAACCACAGCCAATCAAGTGGATCGCAGTCCCTTGTCAATGACTAGAGGAACCACATTCCAGGAGAGTTCTTTTTCGAGGCACTGGCAGGGGGAAGTTGAAACGATTGGGGAGTCATGCCCATCTGATGAAATGAGCAGTTTTCTCGACAGCTCATCATGTGGCAAACAAGAAAGAAGAGCCACAACAAGCAATAACAGGAGAGAATCCATGGCTTCATCCGATTGTTCAACTTGGTCAGCTTCGTATGGCAGTTTCACCACATATGAGAAAGTCCCAATCAAGCTTGTATGTTTAAGAAACTTTTTCACTTTTTCTACACTTGTAACTATATACAGAAACTGAATTTAGTGATTTGTTTGCAGGGAAAAAGCGAGGAAGAGTTTCTTACTCCAGTGAGGCGGTCTAACAGGATCAAAAAGCAAGTGACTTCTCCTTGATACAGAAGCTTTCTTTCATCTCACTGATGATGCTACTTCCACTACAGTATGTGCATTGCTGATTTCACTTAGGTTTTTTTTCCGTCGATTTTTAGCTGTTAATCTTGTCATTTTAACTACCATTGTGTAATCCACTTAGGCTTCTATTACAACATCGGACTTCTCGGTCTGTAGCATTCTGTTATTGATGATTACTTCATTTTCAATCTACTTTGAAACCATCGCTATTTCTTTTGCATATCTTAATCAGTTCAATATACAGCCTTTTAATATATTAAGAACCTTTAAGAGACACGTGTAAAAAAAATAATAATAATGATATGACATGGCGTTCTTATAAAGTTCTTATTTCTAGAGACTAGACAAACCAAACTAGCAGTGTTACATATTGTTCTGTTGCTCTTCTTTGAATAGCGGATGAACCCCACAAGCTACTATAGCATCGTAAACTCTTAAACCATTATGTTCTTCGGCGAAGAATTCGAAGACAATGTCACAGACACGTTCATCGTCATCATCCTGATTCCCGCTGAAATAGAGCGATCCGTTCCAGAGGAAAAAGTGCTCTGATTCAACGACCATGTCACATAACTCATCATAGTAATTATTTTCTTGGAGAAAATAATAGCTCACAGCATCATGACTTTTTCCCGACTCGTCAACGAAATAGGCTTTACAGCCAATCTCTATGAAACCAATACGGTCATTGTTATAGCGTTTCGGGTCAAAAACTGCACCAAGATAGAGACACAAACAATCTTTTGGGCTCAATGAGCAAGATAAAGAGAATTTGCTTCTGTTTTGATACATCATCTGTTTTGCCACTTCCTTTCCTGGGATCCATACATTCGGCCTCCCCTGAAATAAACCGAAAAGCGTAAAAAAAATTTTATTGTTCCATGGAAAAAAAATAACAATCAACAACAGAAACTGCATACCTGAACTTGTGATACATCATTAGCTGTTATTGCAAACTCATAGTCCATGATTTTGTTATATTCATCTTGATCAATGCTCGAACAGTTCCCAAACCCTAACTTTACGAGCTTCTGTGGAAACTGTTGATTTTCAAACGAGCTGAATGCCGATTTTAAAGACACGCAATTACTTGCACAGAGACTTCTCAAGGTTGGAAGCTCAGGTAAAAATACGAGTCGCTTGCAATCTCGTAAATCGAGTTCCTCGAGCTTCGACATTTCTTTAATACTTTCAGGAATATGTTCGAATTCATTTCCCCCAATAAATAGCTTTTCCAATGACCTCAAAGAGCAGAGACTCTCAGGAAATTCATCCAAGCCACAATACTCCAAAATAACCATCTCTAAACAGGGAAAACCGCCCGTAAAAGTAGGCAATTTTAAGGATTTGTACTTGGAAAAAGCTAAAGTGTTCAGTTTCCTCAATCGAACAATGGAACTCGGTACTTCTTTTATTCCAGTTTCTATTACATGAAAAATTTCCAATGATTCCAAGTCCCCTAAATTATCAGGGAGTGAGAGTAAATTTTCGCAACCATCGATATATACATCTCTAAGATATTTCAGATTGCAAATGCTGTCAGGTAATTCTCTCACACCTGATCGTACTATTCGAAGATTCTCCAAAGATTCTAACTTCCCCATATTCTCCGGCAGAGTACGAAGATCGACACACTTGTTGATAGTCAAATATTGTAGAGACGTCAAATTGCAAATACCGTCATGTAGCTCTTCTATGCCCATTCCCGACTCGAAAAACGACACGGGTAAGTCCCCGAAATAGTCATGATACCGTTTGTTCGAGGGCATATACGTAACATCCTGAAACGAACCCAAGTCCAGTGTTTTGAGCTGTGACAAACAACCGACGGATGAGGTCAAATCTTTCATTGCGCTTCCTCGAATGCCGAGTTCTTTAACAGATGATGGAAGTTCCGGAAGCTGACTCATCTTTGAGCAACAATAAAGATTGAGAGACTCGAGACTTGTCAAATCTTTCAGGCTTGGTAAACTGCGAAGACTGTCACAACCCGAGAGATCTATCTGAACAAGATTCGTCAAATGTTGTATAGTCGAAGGAATCTCAACTAAACTTCTGCATGATATCAGTTCCAGAACCTTAACCTTTGGAGCTAGGGACAAGTCGGGAATTTCGGTTAGTTCAGTAGAGCCGCTAACATCAATCAGTTTCAGTTTTTCGAGTTGCTGTCATAAAATTTTTTTAAAAATGGCCATTAAGTACAAATAAATTGATTTCCTGCATGTAAAAGTAAATAAGTAATGGTAGATTAATATATTGTACCTGAGCTCCATTCCAGAGTTGTGTAAGTTTGCTATCGGGCATGCGAAGCTCGATGAGATTCTCGGCAAAAGAAGTCGAGGGCAAAAAGTTCAAAGGGTATTGATCCCATTGGAGAAATCTCAGCTCATTCGGAAGACTTGAAAGGCCTCTTGGGAGATGTACTTTTATTTTGTTGTCTGGTTTCCAAATCGAATTGTACAACTTTAGCAACCTTAGATTATACATTCTTTCAAACACAGTAGGACTCAATTCTATGTCTTCGATTTTCGTCATGTCGAGCGACAGCCCTTTATGCGCTTCATTCCCCTATAAGAACATTAAAAAGGAAGTTATTAATACATGAACATTACCTGAATAACAAAATATCAATTCATAAAGTCTTGCCTCATCTTTTGTCAATAGGAAGCATACGTCGTTATGATGCCACAAAATTCTACCCTTTCCGAGTTGTTTCTCTTCGCGAGTAATATCTTTCCCCATTTGCTGTATCAAATCATGCATATGCAACTTTTCTTCGGAAATCGAAATGAGACACTTCTCAAGGAGTCGGCTTATTCCGATTCTCGAACCAGCAGCATCCAATATGCTCAAAACGCGATCTCTGTCTTCCCTATTGAAGAAACAAGCAATATAAAGAAATATTTCCTTGTCGCTTTCGCGAAGTCTATTGTAGCTTATTCTCAAAATTCTCCCGATTTTTTCTTGGGACGTACCTTTCAGGCTCTCGAGTTCATCTTCCCATTCCTTTACACTTCTGCTGAACAAAGCCGCTCCCAACACTTTAAGAGCCAATGGGTTGCCTTGCGAATATTCCACCGCTCTTTTGGACAATTTCTTGAAACCTTGATTCGGAACATTCTGCTTAAAGGCATGTTTACAAAACAGCCAAAGCGCCTCACTGCTATTCAAAGGCTCAACTTCATATACTTCAGCAAACACATTCTTCAAAAGATGCTTATCTCTACTAGTGATGATAATTCGGCTCCCTGGACCGTAAATATTGCACTTCCCTATCAGGTGTTCGATTTGGTCCAAGTCATTAACATCGTCAAGAACGATTAGAACTTTTCGTCGGGCGAGCCTTTTCGCGATGGAAGGCGATAGCATGATGGAAGTGCCCATGTTTGAAATTCGAGGCCCTAAGATTGCGGAAAGAATTTTGGTCTGAACACTACTTGCTATGGTTTTCTCGAGCCTTTCTCGAACATTCGCAACGTAGCATTGGCCCGTGAACTGATCTTCGATAAGATCGTATAGTTTTTTCGCGATTGTTGACTTGCCTATACCGGGCATTCCCCAAATGCCTATGACACGGACATTTGGCGACTCGAGAGAGAGTAATGATTGGACAGATTTGATACGAGAATCTACGCCAACTAAGCCTTCATAGTAGGAGATGTCTGGTCCAATCAGCATTAGTTTCTCATATGCATGGTTGACTATTTCATGGATCAACTTGGAATCTGGCCTGGTCAAACATAAATGCAACTTGTCAACTACAGTCTACAAGAGACACAATGCACATTGTAGAGTTGTCAAGGGTTTATTGAAAACATTAAGGAGTTGCTCAAGCGTAAACACAATCAATAACAAATGCGACACATAATATTATAATTTGGTTATCATTTTTGCTCTTTTTAGCGGAAACATCTCTCAACTTAACAGTTGTATTATTATTGGATTTTTATACTTAGAACTGCATTGTCAATTGTATTATTAATGAATTGTATTATCAATGTCGAAAATTGTCCTATAATACATACTTTACTTCGATGAGCTCCAATATGCTATAAATTTGGTCCCAACTAGCTACGCTGAAATGTATTTTGACGTCTCTTTTTTGCATGCAAAAAAATGTTCTTTGGTTAAATAATTATAACCACCCTGAAGTTTGTATAAATATACTAGTATTTTCTTATGTTTAGTCAATACAACTAACACCTCCTTCTATTTTGCATCCATCCAACTACTATCTCCTTATGCTAACATTCTTCACTTTTTCATCCAAACAATTAATATGGCATATAGTAAAACATCCATAAATTAATACTTTTTGAATTAATAATCTCTCTAAAATAATATATTTCTCTGGTCCCTGCTTGAACCAGTATAAAAAAATGAGCAATTTCAATAAAATAATAACTTTTTGAAAATTCCTTTATAAATATATATTCCCAATAATATCATAAATTAATTCACCATTATTATACATATTATAATTTTGTAAAATACGATTTTGTTA
Source organism: Euphorbia schlechtendalii (assembly GCA_949673415.1). Lineage (NCBI taxonomy): Eukaryota > Viridiplantae > Streptophyta > Magnoliopsida > Malpighiales > Euphorbiaceae > Euphorbia > Euphorbia schlechtendalii. The sequence continues at coordinate 8,988 of CATIWQ010069834.1, read as the reverse complement.
TCGTCTGTTTCTTCTTAATAAAGTTTAAATATTCTTGAAGCACATCTCCGATCTTCCTTGTTGCATCCAAAAGTTCTAATGTAATCAAAAAATTATTAAATGTTTTCAATAAGTTGAGTGCTTCTTTACGAGTAACGAGCTCTAACAGTATACACTAAATCTTGTTGACATTCTTTGAATTTATAAACAATATTCATTGAATTAAGTGTGATACATTAAATAGTAAAAATTATTATATTTGAATTTATATAAATAAAATTTAATGTTTTAATAAATTAATAATTATTAATTTATAGATAAATTAATAACTCTCTAAATTATTTAAATTTTCCGGTCCCTAGTGTATTAATTCATAGATGTTATATTGTATTTGTTTTGACGTTTTTGCCCTTTTTTATTCTTTTTCCATTTTAACCTTGTTCCTTTGGTTTTCTAAGTTCTGTATTGCTTTTTGTTTTTCAAATTTAAAGTACCAAAATAGTGAAATTTGTTTTTCGTTCCCATTTTTTTTGGTCAAAAGCAGATATGAAATTTTTCTCAACTTCAGTCTAGAAATTTTACATCTTATGGCTCATATGTTTAAGCAACAAAATAGAATTTTATGTGGTAGGATTGGTGAGACTATTGGGAGAAGAACTATTAGATATCCTCAACTTCAGTCTAGAACAAAGTTTCATGTTATTAAATATATTGATGACAATTCCAATTCCAATTCCACAACCAGGTTTATGGAGCTAATGGGATGTGAAGTACAAATTGCAAAGGCAAAATAACTGATAAGTGTTGTCAGGGTGAAGTGAACGTCTAACTTTAGGAATTTACTTACATTCCTTGCAATTTTTTTTGACATAGGTAGTATTTATTATGTTGATTTTTTATGGAAATGTAGTGAAAAACAACATAACGAGCTTCTGGACTTCAATTTTTTTAAAAAAACAACAATAAAAATAGAAATCACACAAGACAAAGAGAGTAGAAGAAAAAAAAAGTATAGATACTTATAGTATGAATAAAAGAAAAAAGTTGATTGAAAATAGGAGACAGTAGAAGAAATGTGGAGGATAAATGCATTTGTTAAAAGAGTTTTAGTTTTTATTATTGGTAAAGAGTGAAGAAAGGGATAAACTTGTCGAAACAGATTATTTTGATAAAAAAATAAAAATTGTAACACAATTAGGTACTAGTAGGATGGACAAAATATAGGAAGATGTCAGCGTATTAGTACAAACCTCATGAAAGTTATAATTATTTACTCGTATCTTTTGTATCAATTCCTAGACATGAACTGTGATTAATCATACTAACCTGAATCTGACCAACTCTCTTTATATGAATTTTTTTTAATTATTATTAAAAATACTCATGTTCATAGTTCGTTATAATATTACAAATACAATTGTAACAATAAACAACTAATCAAATTTAGCATACATATTTCCATAAAAAATTAAGGAAATACAACCAAATACTTGAAAACTTAGTTTTATTTTACTTTTGCAGGTACTAGAATGGCTTTATATAAAAAAAAACTTTTATTATTTTTGTTTTTGTTCGAAAAATGTTTCAAAAATATGTTTTTTACGTTCTAGTCTTATACTTGGTATACGACCGCCTCTTATACAGAATACAAGTGGTATAAGGTTTTTTATACAACTTATTTTCCATTACTATTCGCAATTACTTTTCAAATACTCGCAAAAACCATCGTTCAAATGTCTTATACCTGGTATAAGACCATAGTCTTATACCAGGTATAAGACCATACCGTAAAAAACCTAATTTTGAAAACTTTTTCACACAAAAAATAACAAATTTGTTTTCCGTAAAAGTAAAATTTATAATTTTTTGTCCGTATAAAAGCATAAATAAATTTTTATGTGTACATTTTCATGACTTCTCCTAAAAATTAAGTTCAATAAAATATAAATGCTATATTGAAGTCATAATGCACAATCATATATTTATCTATAATATAGAGCCGGAATCCATTTTGTTCATTACTCAGGCTACCATGGATAGGGCAAGACCTTATCTTTATCACAATTTTCTTATCCAAATGCACTTCATGTAGTACGAATTTGTAAGGGTTTTGTGGCAACGATCCATACCTGAGTGTATTTATCGTTATTGAGAGGGTGAAATTGATTAGACTTTAGAAGGTAAGGGGCAACATCTTGAAAAAGAAAAAATTTCCATGGCTAAAAATTTATATTCTCAAATAATGTTATTCGGAACTTATCTACTTTAATAATGCCATGATATCACGCACGATAGTGATATAATGGCAAATTATTCTTTCATGTCTACTCTATTGAAATATATTTTTATCTTTTTTTTCTTGGTAATAATTAATTTTGATAAGGTGATCTTAATATATTTAAGCCTCGTTTTTTTATTTACAAGTATATTTTCATGATTTGGAGTATGTTGAGTGATTTTTGGGTAATCTCCGTCTGCTTTTCATGGAATTTAAGATTCGGAACAAAACCTTTATCTTATGAATAACTTTGAAATCACCGAATAAACATAAACACTTGTAAAAAATGATATTTGAATATCCTATTTATTGTAAAATAAAATGAAAAAACATAGATGATGAACCTTTGATTTAAACATTTTTCTAATAAACAATTTACGAGAGGAACTCAGTTCGAACTCAAACTCTCCAAAACTAAATGTACAATAGAAAAACAAAAACTTCTTCAAAAACATTTACAATAGAAAAAGTACTATTTGTCATCGAAATTAAGAAAGGTTTTCTCCATTCATTCTGCAAATTTTAAATATTAATTAAGTTTAATAATAGTTTTAAAGTTCTTTAATAATATAATATCTTAAAAGAGAAGCAACTGTTGTAATCAAAGTAAGACCAGAAAAAAACAAATAAATAAAAAGAAAATTCAATTCTGGATTTCAGCAAACAAGTGGTTCTCGTAATAACAAATTACCACAATCATCGTTGTGAAAAACATTCGATTTATGAAATTTCTTTGTACAATTTCTATCAAAACAGGTAGTTGTTTATAGGAAACGTAGAATATCGGATTCTCCATCTCCAATTTTTTACTATTTATCCATAATACTCAAATTCAAATACCACATATTGATATTTGGTTATTGACTTCGTATATTTAGAACACGATTTGATTATGTCCATCTAGCAAACCTACCGCTAACCTGAGCATACAAATCATGTCAAACCTTCATTTATAAAGGTACTCATAATGGGTTGAAGTCCATAGAGTCTTCCATCTTGAAAAATAAGGCAAACCAATAATATGCGCTATTAAGAATAAGAAATTTTTGAAAAAGAATCTCTATAGGGCAGATTGAAAAAGTATTTTCAAATTAACAAAAGGATATTTTTCATGACTTTATTTTAAATTATGGAAGTTTTGTTGCGTATTTATTGGTTAAACGATTTCTATCATTTTATTTTTTAAAGGATGCTTAAATTATTAGCTTTATGTTTGAATAAAACACATTTTTTTGGAAACCATTGGTCGAAGAACAAGGATTTCCATACAGATGGAAATGAAATTTCTCACGTGATAACAACTTTCCGAGGTTTCCAAGACTGGGATGAGAGATGGATTACTTGCATCATCCCGCCCCATATGCAACGAAATCTAAATAGGGTGATTGAAAGAATTTGTAATAGTCTAATATGTTAAATTAAGATCGATTTCTTACTTGATATTTTGCGAAACCAACCCTGACAATCCAGCAACTTCTTTCAAAGCTTGAACCCATAACTCCACCAAGGACTCGTCAAATTCCCGCCTATGTTGAGCAAATGCATCACCATAGCTTCCAGTCAACTCTTGGACATGGCTTGGATCAACCCTGTAAAACACGGGGATGATGCCTTGCTCCATCGTTCTCTTGCATTGGACTATTTTCACCAACTCCTCCAAACACCACGGCGAAAATGCATAGTTTTCAGAGAAAATTATGATCGAGGTATAAGAATCTTCGATTTTTTCCAAGAGAGACTTTGAGATGTCTTCTCCTCTTTCGAGATTGTCATCGACAAATGCATCGATTCCATTGCGCAATAAAGCTTCGTGAAGATGGCTGAGGAAATCATTGCGTACATCTGAACCTCTAAAACTTATAAACACGTCGTAGGTTTTTGTAAGTGGGAAGGAGGAAGAAGGAGAAGAGGAGGATGAAGAGGAGGAAGCCATTTTTGGGAGTTGTTGACAAAGAAGAGGAGTTATGAAATTTGGGTTTATATTGAAGAGATCAACTTAACATTTTGTCAAACCTATGTAACATGTTATTTGGAATTTTACAGATCAGATTTTTTTTTTATAAAAGTTGTTAATAGAAAGTCAACACGTACACACAAATTTATAATGTGGAATATGGTAAAGTTTACTTTTAGTAATTTTTATGTTAAAGTTTAGGAGGGCTGAACTAAAAGGGTGAATTTTAAAAAGTAACACGCGGTTTAAGTTAATTTCAATACAGCGATTATGGTTTAATGGATCATAAAATGGGCCTGAGGTTTCGCATCGTTAGTAAATAAGGAATATTTTGCTAACACCGTTTAGGTTGATGACGTGGCAAAGAGTACACTTGGAAATCAATTTCCTCACTAAAATTGAAAAAACACTATTTAACTCACATTCTCTTCTCCCTTCTTTTAGCCGCCCTCTCTTCCCCGTACGATTATCTTTTTGGTCTTTAAAGTGCCGGCGTTCCATTCTCTTCCGACGATGGTAATGTCACTCTCCTCGCAGGTGTCACTTCTGTCTCCTTAGCAACGACTAACCTATATCCGAAAAGGATTTTCTTCACAGTTAGCTCACACCGATCTACCATGGCAAGCAATTTCGGCACCGATTCTCGACATTCTCTCTCTTGCGAACCAGATTCCACAGGTAAATTCACTTCTTATTTATCTAAACCTAAATTATCTCTTCCTTCATTGTTGTCCCTTGAGTTTTTTTTGTTTAGGTCTGCTTGGGAGATTGATTTTCAAAGGAAGGGAGCTGACTTCCGATGCTTGGGATGAAAGTGAAGTAGCAATCAAAAGGAACCTGGGTGAAACAAGTTCTTCTCCCTTCCATTATAATGGTTACTGTTCATTTCGCCCAATTTGGGCGAATCCAAGGGGAAGGGAAGTGTAATTTCAAAATTAACCCTCCATGCTTATATTATTCATAAACACTTCTACTTTTAAAGGATAATTAAGTAATTTAAATACCATCTTACTTGATTCCATCATTTCTTCCCAAATACAATATTATCTCATACTTTATGTTTCCATCCTTTAAAATACTATCCATTCCTTTCCTTTCCTTTATGATTCTTCTTTCTCTTGCTCCCAAGCGGAGCCTTAGTTTTTTTCGAACCCTATCGTATTGCCTTCAATCTTTTTTTTTGTTCAACTCAAGCTTCTCTATTTATCTTCGGCTCCATTTGATTTAATTAAACCAACAAATCATGTTTTTATCTTTTTTTTTGCTTTTGATTTTAATAAGATTTTCTTGATTTTTCATCACCTGATTGTCATCGCTGATCTTTTTTTATCGCTTCTTTCATGTTCAACAATAGAGGCAAAGGAAGTGATTCTTGCGTTGAATAGACACAAAATTTCAGTAATTTTTCTTTTTGTAGTTATAAAAATTTTTCACAAATAAGTTGTATATTTTGAATTGTGTGTAAATCTGGTTTTACGAATGATATGAAATCATTGATAAGAAATTAATATGAATGGATGAATTTGAAAAAAAATTGACGGAAACTCAATTAAAGAAAAGGAAGGTGAGTGAATAGTAAAAGAATTTTGATTTTCTAATATGCCCTCTGTCGCATCATCAACATTAACAATATTTGCAAAAATTCCCTTATTTGCTAATGGTAAGACACCTTGGTCCTAATTTGCAAGCCATAAAATTACAATCCTCATTTGAAAATTAACTTAAACCATAAGATACCTTTTTTAAGTTCACCCAAACAAAAAAAACCAATACTAAAATCGAACTAAGCTACACTAATAATTTATATACTGTATGGTTTAATTTCACTTTTTTAAAATTTGTAATGAGTTATTTTTCTTGTATCTGTGTCCGGTAAGTTACTATCAGAAATTTTTATGAGATTAATAATATCAATAATATGATTTCATACATATTCAATTTTGAGTAAAAGACTCATTGTAGATATATAATAATTTTCATAAAATGTAAAGTAGATACAGAAGTTGGTAGATACACGTTAACTTTATTTATAAGTTACAAGTAGAGGGTCTATGGACCCCCTACTTGTAACTTATAAATAGAGTTAACTTGTATCTATGGACCCCCTACTTGTAATTTATAAATAGAGCTACTTGTAACTTATAAATAGAGTTAACGTGTATCTACCAACTTATGTACCTACTTTACAATTAATGTAACAAAAAGAAAATAATACAATATTTTAACAGCATCAATTGGTTCAAATGATTTGCTGGCTCCTGAACTTTTTAATGTTTCTTTTAATTTTTGAAGTTAATAAAAGTGTATTAATTTACCTTTGAATACCGCATATTAGTTTTTTAATTTGTTTGATTTTTTAAAGATGTCATTTTCTTATTTTTTCACTTTCTGGTAAAAAAATTAACACAACATTGAAAGGGATGTTAATGCACTTTTATCAAATTTATATATTAAGAGAAATTTTAAAAAGTTAAGAAATTATTAGATCATTTGGACCAAGTTGAAGAGTGATATATAGATTTATTTATTTATTTATGGAAAGCTTGTAATTACATCTACTTTAGTTGATATCTCATTTTTCAAATTGCAATTTTAATGTTCATTCTCCATTAATATTCGTCCTAGCTACCCCATTTCAAATTTTCCCATCGCCACTTATGATTACATTACATGTTATATTATGAACTTTACAGAAAATTACAATAGCGTTTATAATAATTTGTCTATTTAGCTATGTTTCTTGGTACATAAACATAAATAGATTTTTAATTAAGAAAACTCTACAATAACTAGTCTATTCGTATTTTCAAATTGATGTGGCACTCCAAATTTCGAAGATTGTCTATTTGATTGTTCACAAATAAACAATCAAATAAACTTGATAATTCATCAATTAATTAATATTTTAATACTCAATTTGTTTAGTTTTTATTATTTAATTTGAAAAAATATAATTAAAGATCTAATAGTCAATTAGAATGTACAATCTATTGTGACAAATTTACAAAATATCAAATCCATTTATCGTTGTCATTAATTTGAATGTTTATTTCATATGCTACCTAAGCATAAAATAGACTAACTATTGGAGATGTTTTAACACACTACAAAAAGGATAATGTACCATTTGGAATCTAAAGCAATATATTGATGATTATACTGTACATATACGTTTATTCACTTCACACATCATATCTACGCCATCAACCGACCATACTATATAAAGTTTAGATCGATTGCAATTTCGGATCAATACCTTACGACCACTGATTAAATGCACAAAAAACAGTAAGATACCAAGGGAATTTGTCCCAAATGCTGGATTTTTGGCTTTGAATTAAAGATCATCAGATTAATGATCATAAAATAGCACTACAAGGAACACGAGTGATTATATTTTTTGCATGAGAGCTTTTAGCTAAAATTTTGTCACCATTGTATCATTAGTTGTCCTTGTACCAACCTAGTTGCGTGTAAAACTTTTTTTTTTTTAATGAAACTAAGTGAAAATTCAGGAAGGACATCCCAACTATGTTGCCACTTCCGCTTACGTACAATGCACCCAACCCCTAAATTTTATTACAGAGAAAGAAAAATAAAGTAAGTAGCAAGCAAACACAAAACAAGAAAGAATAAAGAATAAAATCCGAAACAGACTTTGGTCACAAGATAAAACTACTAATTAAAGTGATAGTTAAAAACGGCTCAAACGATCATGCACATAGAGAGCCTTGCAGAAATCAGGGATCCCAATTCCCAAGTTGAAATACTTTGATTAATACGTCCATGAGTCGCTAAAATATGAGCAATGCAGTTTCCTTCTCTGTAAACATGTGTTACCACAAGATGGATATCTTGTAAAGTTTTGAGACACCCCTCCAAACCGGGCGAATTTGCCAAGGGACAGTACGCACCCTATTACGGAACAACGTCACAACATATATAGAGTCACTTTCGAATCGCATGAATGGCAGCACATAACTCACCCATGTATGAAAAAGTACAGTCGAGCGGAATAGCAAAGCAGTGAAAAGCCACCTCATTGTTGTCTCTGAAAATTCCGCCACCCCTTGAATCTCCTGCCGAACCCATCGACTTTCACTAGTGGAAAATAGGTCAGTGGCGTCGGTTGAAAATGACCTTTAGCGTCGGTTTTGAACCGACGCCACAGCCACCGACGCGATTACATTTCGAGTTATGGCGTCAGTTTTATGACAGATGCCATTGTTAAGTATCAGCGTCGGTCCCTACATAACCGACTCTAATAAATGACGCTATTTGTAAGTAATGGCATCGGATCCATACAAAATCGACATTTATTGTTGATGCCATTATTGCATTAATGCCGTCGGTTCCTATACATAACCGACGGCATTGCAATGCATAATGCCGTCTGTTCCTATACATAACCGACGGTGTTGCAATGGATTAATGCTGTAGTTTCCTATACATAACCGACGGCATTGCAATACAAAACCGACTGCCTTACACTCGGTTCCAATAAATGACAATGTTTATTTGGAGTCAGTTCTCTTTACAAACCGACGGAATTGCATTAATTTGTATAAAAAAAAATTTTACTTTTATTTATTTATATCCAGAATTACTGTCAAATTTTAATAAAAACAATCTTACAATTATAAAAACTGGAAACAAATAAAGATAAACTACAAACTATATGAAAACATATATGATACTGAATTTGATATAGCATAGGAAACCGAAAGATAGTATAAACAATGCATAGGAAAGCGACTAGCTAGTATAAACACTAATA
>CATIWQ010069818.1:0-17662 GCA_949673415.1 Euphorbia schlechtendalii | reverse complement strand
TATTTAGCTGATATCTCCTCGATATCACACACGTAGTTTTAGACAACACATGATGCAGTGCTACCTAGGATCACACACATGGTGGTTCCCGCTTGGCACTTGAACCTCTAATCATATGGGGCTCCAACACAAATCATTCACCAAAGGCCACACATAGTGATCAATTTCATTCACAGTGTATATATATACATTACTTTCACTAGGGTACAACACACTATTTACCCGACTCACACAAACTATGCAAGTGAAGCCTATTCACAACACGAGAATTCGCCATGGTAATTCTCAACCTTGATATCACCTCACGATATTACACCAATTTCTTCTTGACCTCAAATTCACACAACATAGGTGGAAAAATTTACCACATCATACCTAGCTTAGCAAGTATATCATTTTTTATCTTGATTTTTTATCTCAGTTTATTTCAAATGGATTGACAAATAGGAAATTTATATCTTCATGACATTTTGACCCTTTGTAATGCAACCATAACGCATGCACATCATGCATATATGTCGAGTCCATCATGCAATCATGCATCACGTATCCGGCATGCATGATCTCATGAATGGCTGGCTCATCACCTCATCCAGATTTCCCAATCACGGTTTGGTAAGAAGGAGGAACATTATGTCTAGCTACCTCGACAAAGTATCAATGGTGAAATGACTACTGTCTTGATTGATCTCGCCAACAATGAGAATCTCTGAGATTGTACGGAATCTCTGGCCCCCATAAAATTTTGACAGACTATCAATCTTCGAGGAGACTTTTGCCAGCATCACATGCCAACCCACGCAGAACACAACTAGACTCAACATAAGCCATTCAGCCAGAATCTAAGGTAGTTTGGGTAGTCTCAACCATGATAAAACTTTTGGGAAAAATGACCAGTCAAGGTTAGTGCAAGCAAGTGCCTTCCGATCAACAAAGCCTTGAATTCAGTTTGTTCAGTTAGAACAGTTAACAGTTGGTTAGCCTGAGGGAGTTTCAACAAGTTAGCATTTTCCCAGACTCAAGGCTCAATCAATGGAAAACTTTGCAATCTCTCTTTGAAGCAATACTCACCTCTAAGAATGGCTCAACCTGAGAATCACTATAGTCACTCATCTGTAATTGAGGTGGGTCTTCAACACTTGATGCCCATCATGGTAGCAGCTCTCGACTAGACGCGATAGCCAAGTTCTTAACTTTCGATAAAACTACTACCCTACTCCATTGGTAGGGCATTGATGATGAATGGCTTCCCGAGAAGTTTTATGATGACGAAGCTAATGAATTATAAGGGAGAAAGAGATCCTTGATTACATCTGATCAACTATCTAACTATGATGTTCACTCGAGAGAAAGAGACAGCTTCCATCTTCTTCAATGATTCCAGAAATTTCATCTCTTTAGAAGATTATATCAGCATCAAAGATAAGTTAAGGGTGCGGCATGTGGCAACATCGGTATAGGAAGACGTAGCAGAAAAGTCAATTCCAAATACAACTCAACGGGGAATCTTTTTATGGTCTCCACATACATGTCATGCATATATCATAATATGTTCATGCCATACCCATACATATCACATGTTTGACATGCACACATAACATGGTGTTATTTATATATCTTATGCATAAGGCCACAACCATTAATTTCACGCAGGATTACAAACAACAAGGTTTGATTTCTTATTTCTTTAGCACACTCTCGCAATTTATGTTTTCCATTACTTTCATTCTTTTTGTATGTCCATGGAACACATCGAGGAAAAAGATAGGGTCATAAGCATCACAATCTTTAGTATCTAACCGGAATATATATCTCTTGAAACCATCCTATTCTCGTTCATCCCTTCCATGCAACTTGACGACAGTACATATATGATCATATTATCCCTTGAATCATACCCTTCAATTGAATACTCATACATGATCATCTCATCATTCTAGCATTCGCTTGGTATCACAACGATACCACTTAGGGTTGTGTAACCCTATACAACCTTACTCATGACATGTTTATCAAACACCCTCAATCGTCATACACTAAAATGAGTAACAACCCATTTCATCTCAACTCTAAATCCACTTAGATGTCTCATTGTCATCATAACATCCAATCCGTACATATGGAATATGTAACCATACCAAACATCCTCCGTCCTTGCATAAGTAACAATCTCATTTCATCTCAACTCCAAATCTACTTCAATGTCTCCCCGACATCATAGCATCCAGTCTGTACATATGGCGTACATGATCATGTCAAAAGCTCTCATTCCTCATACAATAAAAAGAGCAATAATCTCATCATTCACTTTGATGTCCCTTCGACATCATAACCTCTTATCCGTACATATGGCATACGTGACCATTTCATGCATCACATGCATACATGTGTTCCATGGGTATCCCTCAGGATTCGTTATTTTACATTATTTCGATTACTGACTCTATTTGATCTTTTGAACATTGCACACACAGTCTTTACTTTTTTGTCTGACATGAACATTAACCCCTTATTTTGTAGCCATTACCTTGCCTTACATGCACTTTATACATATTTAAGGTTATTTATCTAACCTAACAATACCATACATCACATGCATGAAATAAATTTCTTCTAGGTTTCGATGAGATGGATCAAGAATCTCACCAGCAATGGATCGGCTATCTCGTTTAACCACCTGGGTTTGGGTCAAAAGTTCCAAATACCTCGAATCAAGTTAGGGTTAGTCAAATCTAGCTCTTGAGATAGATTTGGAGGAGTCAATCCTAACAACATCAATTTGTTCATCCAAACAAAGACCCTCCATCTAGAATACAAAGGTGTCCAATCATCATATCCCAATAAGGTCATTCCCAATTCCCAAAGGAGACCATCGTTCGATGGGGGATTTATCTTTTCAGCTCACATTTTGCATGTAAAATAAATATATAAAATAAAGAATTGGCCTCTCTGGTTAACAAGACAATCAATTTATCATGTTTATTTTGCTTGAGTTTTGCTTGAGAACTCTATGCATTCATTTTAACATACACATGTTGTCTTTAATGTACATGTTGCATCATTGCATGAGATTAACTTGGGTAACACCGACAAAAACTTCAAGGGTAACCATTCATGCGAATTGGACCTCTATGAGAGAAAATGAGAGAATAAAAACAACAAAGCAGTGGTAAAATTCACCATCCTCCACAACGGTAATCACATCTTCTAAAAAAGCCTTGCCATCTCAAAGCTTATAAACAAAGAAGGAGTTTCCACATAAAGATCCTATTCAAAGAAGGGGTCATCACAAAGTGAAAAGAATTCTTAATCCTCAAAATGCTTATAATTAAAAGCTGGGACAAAATTCAAAGCTGGGACAAAGTTCCAAAAGCATCTCTGTCACAAGAAAGCAAACACTTTTACAAAAGATGAAGCTCACAACTGCAAGGCCAAGCATAAGAATGACTCTTCAACGTTCAAAATTGATATATATTGAGAAAAATAGCTCATCGAACTGAAAATAGCAAGGTTCAGGCAAAAATTAGAGCATCAATGAGGTGCTAGCTATAAAACCCTCACGGAATAGTTAGCAAGAGAGGTCACGGTCCTAAGTGTTTACCAACGGTGGTACCCTATTTAAGTTCATTAATGAAATTAAAATTTGCACTAAATCATATGTTGTGCATTACAATGAATGCATTCATGTCCACAAGTCAAAATCGCAGGCAGATAAACATCATACTTATATACTTGAAAACTTGAAAGGATAATCTAGGTAAGGTTCGATAGATTAAAAACCCATAAGGGTTGTCTATTAGAACCAAAGAAATATGAAATTCATCATCTTCATGTAGGATTAGACATCTTCCATCGTAGAACCAAGGACCAGTATCATCTAATTTCCTTCGTAACATGGGTCATCACGATAAGAAGTAACCTACAATGCTTCAAAGCTCGATAAATAATATCAGTTCTCACAATCAACTTTGGGGTTTATGTCAATGACACAAATCGAGATCAATGTCACCATCATTATACTATATGGGGAAAGATGCGATTGTCAAGAAATGTTTGACTCATCTAAATCTACTCAAGACTAGATTCAGGCCTCGAACCTGACTCTGATCCAACCATAAAGTTGAACTTCGACTTGAACCCAAGACCCTCGTCATTCCAAAGGAGGCATTTATCCATAACTAGAGGTAACCTTATCAACATGGGGCATCAGCTGGACAACCTTATGCGATGTCAAAGACAGGTTGCATTCATGCATTTTTACTATGTCCATATCATATTTGCACACGTAAATCTTATTTTGTAGGAAAATCCAACAATCCTCGCAACATGGCTAGGGGCAAATCCCTAAATTCCAAGATCTATCAACCAACCTAGACCTATTATGGTCCCCATCTTTCATGAACCTATTACAGTCCGTACCTTTCATGGACCTATTATAGTCCACATATTTCATGGTCTTATTACGATCCACATCTTTCATGGTCCTATTACGGTCCCCATCTTTTATGGACTTATTATGGTCCGCATCTTTCTTGGACTTATTACAGTCCGTACCTTTCATGGACCTATTACGGTCCAGATCTTTCATGGACCTATTACGGTCCACATCTTTCATGGACCTATTACGGTCCACATCTTTCATGGACCTATTACGGTCCCCATCTTTTATAGACCTATTATGGTCCGTACCTTTCATGGACCTGCTACGGTCTATAACTTTCATAGACCTATTAAGGTCCGTACCTTTCATGGATTTATTACGGTTCGCATTTTTCCTGGACCTATTACGGTCTGCATCTTTCCTGGACCTATTACGGTCCGCATCTTTCATGGACTTATTACGGTCCACATCTTTCATGGACTTATTATGGTCCACATCTTTCATGGACTTATTACGCTCCCCATCTTTCATAGACTTATTACTGTCCCCATCTTTTATGGACCTCTTACGGTCCGTATCTTTCTTGGACTTATTATAGTCCTTACCTTTCATGGACTTATTACAGTCCGTACCTTTCACGGACCTATTACGGACTGCATTTTTTCCTGGACCTATAACCGTCTGCATCTTTCCTGGACCTATTACGGTCTGTATCTTTCATGGACTTATTACAATTCACATCTTTCATGGACTTATTATGGTCCACATCTTTCATGGACTTATTACGGTCCCTATCTTTCATGGACTTATTACGGTCCCCATCTTTCATGGACATATTACAATCCCCATCTTTTATGGACCTATTACGGTCTGCATCTTTCTTAGACTTATTACAATCCGTACTTTTCATGGACCTATTACAGTCCGTACCTTTCATGGACCTATTACGGTTCGCATTTTTTCCTGGACCCTTTACGGTTTGCATCTTTCCTGGACCTATTACGGTCCTCATCTTTCATGGACTTATTACAGTCCACATCTTTCATGGACTTATTATGGTCCACATCTTTCATTGACTTATTACGGTCCCCATCTTTCATAGACCTATTACGGTCCCCATCTTTCATAGACTTATTACAGTCCGCACTTTCATAGACCTATTATGGTCTACATCTTTCATGGACCTATTACGGTCCGCATCTTTCAATGGATCTATTATGGTCTGCATCTTTCATGGACCTATTACGGTTCGCATCTTTCATGGACCTATTATGGTCTACATCTTTCATGGACCTATTACGGTCTGCATCTTTCATGGACCTATTACAATCTACATCTTTCATGGACCTATTACGATCCGCATCTTTCAATGGACCTATTACGATCCGCATCTTTCATGGACCTATTACGCTCCGCATCTTTCAATGGACCTATTACGGTCTGCATCTTTCAAGGACCTATTACGATTCGTATCTTTCACGGACCTATTACGGTCCGCATATTTCACGGACCTATTACGGTCCGCATCTTTTATGGACCTATTAAGGGCCGCATCTTTTAATGGACCTATTACTATCTGCATTTTTTCATGGACCTATTACGGTCCACATCTTCCTGACTTGCTATAGTCAATGGACCTATTACTATCCATATTTTTCATGGACCTATTACGGTTCACATCTTTCCGACTCATTATAGTCAATGGACCTATTACGGTCCACTTTTTTCATGGACCTATTACAGTCCACATCTTTCCGACTCATTATAGTCAATGGACCTTTTACAGCCCTCATTTTTCATAGACCTATTACGGTCCGCATCTTTCCAACTTATTACAGTCAATGGACCTATTACTGTCCGCATTTTTCATGGACCTATTACAGTCCACATCTTTCTAACTTATTACAGTCAATGGACCTATTACGGTCCGCATTTTTCATGGACCTATTACGGTCCACATCTTTCTGACTTATTACAATCAATGGACCTATTACGGTCCGCACCTTTCCTGACTTACCACAGTTGACGGACCTATTACGATCCACATTTTCCTAACTTATTACAGTCAATGGACCTATTATGGTCCACATTTTCATGACTTATCACAATTAACGGACATATTAGGGTCCACATTTTCCCGACTTATCACAATCAACAGACCTATTACGGTCCACGTTTTCCTGACCTACCATGGTCAACGAACCTATTATGGTCTGCATCTTTCCCGACTTATCACAGCCAACGGGCCTATTACGGTCCCCATTCTTTAACTTATTATAGTCAATGGACCTATTATAGTCCACATCTTTTCTGACTTATTATAGTCAATGGACTTTCTACAGTCCATCATCCTTTCAAACCTTTCCTTACCAATAGTGACAGGAAGAAAGTCAAAAACAAGGGGAAAACTACTATTAAATAGGCCTCCTTCAGTAGCATTACAACATCACAAAAGCCTCCCAAAACAACGGAGCGGTCATCGGGACATCCTCGAAAATCTCAAACTTAAATTTCCACATTTATCATGGGAGTGAAGAAAAATTTTCCACATTTATCATGGGAGTGAAGAAAAATTTCTCAGAACCCTCATGTTTTAATTCTTGATTGAAGGGGTAAAAATTTTTGCTTTCGGCAATCTCAATCGAAGAATTAAAACATGTGTCACCAATATCTACTAATAAAATTCCTCATTCTTACAGGTACCCTTTCAACTCACAATGGGCATACATTTCAGACTACAACGGTCAACCATCCCACAGTGGATTTTGACGAAGACTCACAGCAGTCGATGTATCATCAAAGGCATGGAGCACACGGTTTTCATCCTTTCCCCAGCAGTTCTAAGGGTCATAATTAACTTAGAGATCAGCTTACAAGGGGTACATAATTCAGACCGCAACGGTCAACCACCCAGAGTGGACTTCAACGAAGACTTACAACAGTCGACGTATCATCAGAGGCATGGAGCACACGGCTTTCATCCTTTCCCCAATAATTCTGAGGGTCAAAGATAACTCACGAAAAAACTCACAAGGGGCATCCACCACAAACTTTCTACAGTTCGCGTACCCTTCAAGACTTTCTACAGTCCATATCTCTTTTTAAACTTTTTACAGTCTACTGACTTTCTACAATCTGCATTTCTTGTTAGATTTTTTACAATCAACTGACTTTCTACAATCCACATTCCTTTTCTCACTTTTTACAATCACCGGACTTTCTACTGTCCAATTCTTTTTTCAGACTTTTTATAGTCAATAGACTTTCTACAATCCTCTTTCTTTCCGACTTTCTACAGTCAACCGAACTTTCTACAATTCGCATTTCTTCAACTTATCACAGTCAATGGACCTATTATGGTCCGCATCTTTCATGGACCTATTATGGTCCATATCTTTCCTGACTTATTATAGTCAGTAGACCTATTATGGTCCACATCTTTCATGGACCTATTACGGTTCACATCTTTTCTGACTTTTTACAGTTAATGAACTTTCTATAGTTCACATCTTGTCCCGACATTTTTTTTCAATCAGTGGATTTTCTACATTCCACGTTATCAGTAGGCTTAACACAGCCTGCACACATGGGTCCTCAACCAAAAGAATGGAGACACACGGTTAATGTTCTCTCCCTAACAGTTCCAGCGGTATCAACCAGTTGAAGGTCAACCCTCTAGGGTTAATCATTGCCAATCGAGCAATTCACAAGGGACATCGAGAGACTAATCCCCGAAAGATGTCGCACCGAGATGAAAGCTTCCAGCCATCATCCCCAAAGAGTGCCAACCGCAACTGGTCAGGTATCATTTCTAAACCCCGCTGCTCTTTCAATCGTGGGACCATACTAATCTCACATCAGTAGTGATCCCACGAGGGGCAGCCTGTGAGCACGGGATTTTGATCCCCAATCGCGAGTTCGATGATGAAGCTGTAATATATTTTCCTTTGCTAGTCTTCTACTTTGACAGGGTCTCAGAGGTCTTTGGGAGAAGCATTCCTCATTTTTTACGAACCTTAGATATCTTTTAGACCACCTTGTCAGTAACCAAGTCCAAATTTGAACTAAAGTCAGACCAAAATTCAACGTTGACACCGATGTTACTAACATCGGTACCTATTTTGTAACATCGGTACCGATGTCGCATTGACAGTAGTAGTAGAATGATGGAAAGAATTCCAAAAATCATTAAACAATTACCCCCACTAATTGATTACCAATCACTTTCACACTATTAAGATGGTCCCTCCATAAAGATGGAAGTGACATTAATGGAAGAAAAAGGAGAAAGGACAAAACAAGTGGGTGTACCACTTGACTTTTTGGATTGAGGAGAGCTCTCAAAGAAAAAAGGAGGCTCATATTCAGCAAAAGAAAAGGGGGCACGAAAAGGGGGTGGAAAAGAGAGGTAAGAGAAGGATGAAACTCATATCAAAAACAAAGAAGAAGGTACAAAGCATTAGGGAGCATTTTTTCATGTGTTCTTGAGTGTTCTTGAGAAAAACACCAAACTTTAATCACCAACACTTGCAATTTCGGGTTTATTAGATTAAATCCTTGAGGTTTAGCCTTGAATAGAGAGTCTACAACATCTTTATCACTCACTTGAAGTTTACTACACCTTCTAAAATGTCTACTTTGGCAAGGAATGGATCCCTTCCAAAGATTTTCGGTAAATCATCAACCAACAACCAAAAAGAAACGAGGAGCGCTTTCCGGAGGACTTCATGGACCTTAAACAAAGTGGATTTATGACTACGGGGTAAGCCTCTGAGTTCCTAGAGTTTGTGCTTACGTTTATATACTTTTCTTTTTGAAGTTTCATTTTCTTTTTGGTTTTCTCCGTTTATGCGTATCAATCTGTTTTTGGGGAATTTCATTAATATTTCAAGTCTTTTTGAGTATTCTGTTTATATAAAAATATTTTATACATCTTGAGCTTTCCGGAATGATAAAGATCATTAGAAATGGATAAGTATATCAAAAGTTATGACTTTTCAAAGTTTTGTACAAATTTATTTCGGTTTCCTAGGCAGAATGTTACTGTTTTGAGTTCTGGGTTTGACACAGATTTTTATTTCATGATTATTTATTTTTATTAGATTCCTTAGATCATGAGGTTTCTGGAATGATAAAGATCACTTAAAACAGATAATTATAAATAAAGTTATGATTTTTCGAATTTACGTAAAATACGATTCACGATTTAGGACAAAGCGGACTGTTTGATATTTTTCTGTATAAATCTGTCCTTAAAACGTGATTTTGTCATTTTCAGTATGTTAAACACATTATGAGCTTTCCAAAATGATGAAAATCGTTTGAATCCGATAACCGTAGTGAAAGTTATGATCGTTTGAAGTTTCGGATATTTTCTGTTGCGATTTCTGCTGTTTTTCATGTGTTTTCTGCAGGTCTGGATCATCGAGGTCGGTACCGACATTACCAAAATAGTAGCAACATCAGTACCGACCTTACCAATGCCTGTACTGACCTTACTTTTGGCAGAACCCAGTTTTGAATCGTTTAAAGCCTGGAACGACCCGTAGAGACCCCTCTGAGTTTGGAAACATATCATTGGGGGTAACAAACCTTTAAATTATAATTATTTAATATTTATTTATGATTTATAAATGTATTAATTTGTTAATTAAAGTTCTGAGTAGCAACGGAAGCGCTTCGGGCCATTCATATTGACATCGCCCTTCACAGGGAAGTCGGTAACAATATGAATGACATCGTTATCGTTGTTAACCCAAACGATGGCTACGTTATGCATGCTCGGCCTAGATTTATGTTTCTAAACATCATTCTAGGTCACCCCCACGAAGGGAATAAAATGTATTTCCGGATAACAGTTCTCACTAAAATTCACATGCTGCATTTTCATTAATAAAATGACCAACATACGTGTAAATAAAAATGAACCATTTTTTATTTAAAATAACAACTTTAAAACTTCAGCGTTTTAATTAGGCCACACTGGCCTTACTAAAATCAAATCGAACATATGTGCTATACCTCGTGCTAAACTTTGTGGATGCAGGTTAGATGTATGCCTAGGATTTATTTTCCTTCGTGTATTGTAAATATTATTTTATGAGAATTGTAATTCATAGATTAGGTGGGTGGTTGCATCCCTTGAGGTTATGTAACCTTTAATCTTTACTTTTCCGCATTTGCTTCTCGCATTCACTTAATGCTTGATGTATGGATTTATCGCTTTCCGCATGCACGTTAAAACATGCATTTCAACCTCAAAAAGACTTAAGTGCGAATATGCATAACTAAGAAATACGATTTTCTGTAGATGTAATTTAATGTGATCCAATAAGAAATAAGCAACTTATCCCGGACCCGAATCTCTGTGTCTTGGTGGGCCGTCCCCTGGACATTAAGCCTCACGGGACTCTAATTCCTGGAAAGAGCTAATCCAGGTGGCGACTCCACACTAACAGATGGCAGATTCAAGTTCGAACTGATCTGAATAATGTTTTCGCCCTCTCTTTCCAAAACTTTTTCCCGGGTCCCTGACCCGGCGCACCATCTTTTCCAAAATGCCTCGGTTGACCGCGCCTCTCATCCCGCGCACTCTTGGCCCACTGCTCCTTGTCGCCCACTCACAATGCCCCTAATCATAAGCTATGTCAACAGGATGATGGTTGTACCACTTATTAACAGGACTGCCAAGAGTAACGATGAAGAGCTTGGCCATCATTTGGTCATTCACTTGCAAGGCCCTCATCACAATCTGGTAATGCCCTAGGTGGGTGCAGGGGTATGTGGTGTCTATGTATTTCTCAAACTGCGGCATCACGAAGTTTTGTGGAAATTGTTCACCACTTTTCTACTGATAAGTTTAATAATTTGTTCGCAAGATTTGGCTATATAATAATGGCGCCAAAAACTTATTCACGTAAAGTATAGGTGTTGTCAGTACCTCCTATTAAATAGAAAATGATGATAACTGCAAGTATAAAATTACGATGTAGTTTTAAAATATATCAAACCCACAGGGAAGGAACCAAGTCTAAAGATCAATAAGGAAGATAAAATAAAGAAAATAAAATAATATAAGGTTTTGGATAGGGGGGTTAGAATGAAGAATGAGTAAATATAGATATGAAAGATTAGAGAATCTAAATATATAGATTTTCCCTACGAAATAAGGATAGCAGAGACAACATGCAAGTTCAAAAAAGATGTTAATATTCACTAAACTAATCTAACAAACTTGGTTCAAAATACTCAGATGTTCAATTATTCGTCGCAGAGCAACACATGAAATAACTTTTCTAAACCTAGCATGAATGAATTAAGACAATTATATAAACCTGGACAATGTCAATACTATGCTTAGTACGGGTCGCTCTCACATAGCCATATTTAGCAAGTTACTTTCCAAAAATGTTGGCTCACTAAACAGCATTATATCACAGATCCAGTGATTATGCATAATATTGTTAACCCCAAAACTTCTCCTAAAATTAACTCCAACGCATATAACTTTATTAATATAAAAGACTTAACACGAAATACGCATTATGACACATAGACATATCATAAACTTCGAAATAGAAAGTATAAGTAGAAAGCAAAGCAAAGTTGTAAGGTACGCAAGTGAAAGCTAAAGTTGATCAAATTGTATCCACTCTTTAATGGGAGTCATCAATTCCTGCAATTCCTGCATCTTCTTTGAATTCTGTCTCGGCCCGTACAGAAATTCCGCTAGGGTGCTATTCTTTGCTAATATCGAATAAACGAATATTGAAGAACAAAAACTTTTATTGATAAGTGATTTGCAAGTACACTGATATAACAATCATTCGAGAATATAGAGAAATCTAGTGATCGAAACAAGGATTCGAATCACTTAAACATTTTCTCGCTAACACTTATGAATGTAGCAAATTCTCTATCTATACACACACTATATCTCTTTGTAATTGCATTCTAATGTTTTCTCTCTGGTTGCCCACGAGGTTTGGAATCGTATTTATAGATTTCGAAGGGTTGCGTCTATCCATATGAAGAGTCGTGTCCGTTGGTGAAAGATTGCATCACTTCATTGTGATTGGTTGAGAAGCTTCAATCTAATCCATAATGGATAGGCACCTTTTCATGATTGGTTAACTTCATATAGGTGTCTATTCGTTGGTAGTTGATGGCAGTTGATCATGCTTATCTGGCGGTTGGTAGTTAAGAAGATAAAACCAGAAAACCATCCAAGTCGCAACCGCGATATACAAGTCGTGACCGTGAATCTTTCATTGGTAGATTTTTGTTCTGAAGAAGAATAGGTAGCAATAGCAAATGGTTGTCGTGACTATGAATTGCATTTTTCTTTAGAATTCTCCTTGTGACTTCACCGATCTTTGACAGCTTCGATCCTAAGCCAAATCTTTAAGTTCCACGCATCTTTTTACACCTTTTTCACTCTTTTTTCATAGAATTCCACTTTTGATCATTTTACTCCCAAGATTTACCTAGTTTCTGCATTTGCATAAAAAACAACTACATACCACGTGAAATGTTTTATATGAAGTATAAAAATAACTTAAACTATAGTGTTTAGTGTATAAAATTATAATAATAATAAGTGTAATTATACACTTATCAGCAATGTATCTTCATCCTTGACCATTGATTGCATTGAGAACGTACCCATCTAGCCTTGCATAAGATGACCATTGTGGGTGGCCAAGAACTGCTGCCATAACTCTGCCATCTCCTGTTACTAAAGGACATTATGCCCAACTCCCAGGTAACCACCGTACTAGCTTCCTTGACCGTACTACCCTTGACCTTGAAACATTTGAGAGGGTGAGGGTTGAAACTATGAAGATACCAGTGCATTCTAACTTAGAATCGACGGTTGGGCTCCCCTTGAATGAACAGGATATGGCTGGAAGAAGGCCTGATTTTTGTTAGCCCCACTACCCATGGTGCAAGAACTGACTGGCCCGATTACCCCGAAAAAACTGGCTACCGACCTGCTGTTGAGAGAAGCTTGTGAAGTTATACCCAGGTTGACCAACTTGCGGTTGGCCTTGCCCACCCCAAATTGCTAATAGGTGTGGGCAACAGTGTTTTGGACTAGGAATACTGTAGTGGAGGAAGAGGGTCCCTCGGGTATGGCTGCACCACAAACATTAAGAGTGACATCCGGATTGGACACTACATCATTAGCCCTCTCCTTGGGCTGATAAGATCTATCTTGATGATTGATGAGTGACATAAACTGATCACTATTTACGAAGGCGTTCATAGCGGTTTCAACCTCTACTCTCATAAACGATTGATTTGTTTATGGATTCTGTCCCGCCATAAGAGTCTGTTCATCCCCCATGTTTTCCTCCTACAAGTTGACCATACTATTAATCTAATTAAAATTGAATGGAGTGCACTGGCCTGATTCAGAACCCGAGTCTTTGCTGGAATTAGTGTATGGAACCCCCTCCAAAATGGTCGTGATCGAAGAAATGTGGAGTAAGCGGTGAGTAGGCCTTTTCCAAGCCTTTTGATGAATAGGCTTTTTCCTAGCTAAGGAATATAGAAAGATCATCAAGTCATGCACATTAGATCATGATGCATGCTATATGCATGAAATGTTAATTTTATGGTTGCACACACAAAGGGTTAACGTGTCATGATGCGAGATAAATAGCATGTTTGTCAACCCATTTGAAAAAAATGGGATTAGTCATTAGATAAGGTCATAAAATGCGAAAATGAAAGTCCAACCCCTAGGGGTGGATTTGAGATCTGTACACTATCCATGTGACAGCCTGACAAGTATGATGTATTGTAAGTGTGATGAGGTGACCAAGTTACCCATGTGGTAATAGGTCGATAATTCGAGATTTCATACTATGACTAGATCTCATGGGATGAAAAGGTTTAAGTGACTTCGGGTAAGCAGTGTGACATACCTTGATAAAATCGCATAAGATTTAAAGTGCATGAAAATAACTACTATATGTATCCATTAAATGGATGTTTTGATTCTTTTTCCCAATAAGGGTGGAGTCTCGGATGCCAATGTGGTCATAAATATTAAAAGGTATGTGGTGATGCATGAGTCATGGCCCTTTGTGGGCAGATTTTTCGGGTGAGTAATACACCTCAAATATTGGCAAGGTAGAGGTTTTGAAATGAGTTCGCCCTATGGGGGCTTGGGTTCGGATATCAACAGGGATATCACATGATGTGGGAAAAATATAGCTTGGGTTCGTGTCTACCCTGTTTGGTCTATTTAGTATGTGTAATTACCTCGTGTGGGCTAAGAATCGGACGCCAAGTGGGCATCGTGGAAAAATTTGGGTATAAAGGTATGTTTATACTATACAGGTGTGAGCATGGGATTTTGTACCAGCTCGTACATTCAATGATGATGGCTTTTCGAGATTTTTATCCTCGAATAACAAGATTTTCGATTATCCGGAAATCTCCGAATGGGAATGTTCCTCATTACCAATTTATTATTTTTTAAGACTTAAAAAAATAGATTTTGGTAATAAATAATTTATTTATATTTTCAAAAAAAATTAAAAAATATAAAAATAAAATCGAGAAGCGCTCGTTGGAATCCGGCAAGCCTCGCCGGAATTTCTGGCGAGGCTCACCGCCAGAATCCAGCAAGGCTCGTCGGAATCTGACGAGCCTCGCCAGAACTTTGGCGAGGCTCCTCGCCGAAAAATATTTCCTTTTGGATTTTTTCGGTGTTTTCACCTATAAATATTCGCGAAAAAATTCACAAAAATATAGTTTTCTCTCGACAACGACGGAGAAATTTTTACACACAAAAAAAATTTTCAAGAGAAATAATTCTTACTTTTTTTACATTTCTCTTAAGGTTTCTTTGATTATATTAGGATCCGAAACACATTTGGATCCCGAATTCTATTATTTTCAACTCATTTTTTTTCATCTTTTTCCATAAAAATCCTCAGATATTCTTGGGCCTAAAACAAATTTAGTGCTCGAGTCTGATTATCTTTTGGATAAATAAGCATTTATTTTTCCACATAAACACAATTACAAAAAAAACGAGGAACGCTCCCAGGGATCAAATGGATACGCCGAAGTGGATTCATACCGAAAGGGTAAACCTCTGAGTACCTAGAACTGCCAATCTCGTGCTTATTATATTCTTCTTTGTTTCAATTTCACATTTGGACCTAAGAAAATATTTCACTGTTATTCTGTTGTTGTAATAATTCTCTTCATCTCTTGTTTCTATTTTATTTATTTAATAAAGATATCTGCTAGAATACCCCCACGAAGGGAATAAAAATTATTCTTGGATAACAGACCTTTACTCTTGCCATGCGAGCATTTTCAATAATAAAAATTGACCAACATATGTGTAAATAAAAATGAACCCTTTTTTACTTAAAATAAGAACTTTAAACTGTCGATATTTTAATTAGACCGCACTGGCCTTATCAAAATCAAATCGAACATATGTGCCATATCTCGTGCTAACCTTTGTGGATGCAGTATAGATGTATGCCTAGGATTTTATTTTCCTTCAGGTATTGCAAATATTTATGAGGAGATGTAAATAATAGATTAGGCGAGCGGTTGCATCCCCTGATTTTTGTAACTTATTAATTTACTTTTCCGCATTTATTTAATGCTTTATAGATGGTTCACCGCTTTTGAATATACGTGAATCATGCATATAACTCGAAAAATAACTTAAGTGCGAATATGCAAAATTAAAGAATACGGTTTTCTGTAGATGTAATATAATGTGATCACATAAGAAATAAACAACTTATCCCGACCCGAATCTCTGTGTCTTAGTGGGCCGTCCCCCAAACGTTAAGCCTCACAGGACTCTAATTCCTGGAAAGAGCTAATCTAGGTGGTTACTCCACACTAAGAGAGGACGGATTCGGTTTTGATAGATATAAAAAATGTTTTCGCTCTCTCTTTCTAAACCTTTTCCGAGTCCACGACCCAGTACTTTTTTTAAACACCCGGTGGACCCCGCCTCTCATCTCTGCATGCTCTCAACCCATCGCTCCGTGTCGTCCGCTCACAACAGGCTAAGATTCAGATATCATGTAGATATAATGCTAAAAGGGGTAAATGATGTTTCATGATACTAATTGGTTTCTCGTTGTCCTAGGTTGACACGATCTCAAGTGTCAACTAATCCTCAGTATGAGTGATACCATATAGGTGTCATGATGATGAGAACATGATATGTTCGTTTTATATTATTTCAATATCATGAGTGTGTGCGTTCAAGTGTCTGCATTAAGATTCGTTGTTAGCATGGCACATTTGTACAATGCATGATGAATCGAAAGCAGTAAACACGTAGCAATTAACATGTAACATGTAACATCCAACCATACAACTCCCACACGTAGGGTTTTTGGCTAGTCTCCATCCTAAGGTTGGTTTATCTTAGTACCACAAGGGTACTAATGAGTGCACCTGTAAGAAAAATATAATGAATTATCTTTTGTTGGGTAACTGCTGGTTAATCAAGACAATAATTGAACATGCAACGTTGCAAGATAGAATTTTAAAACTTTAAAGTAACCCTAAAGGATCTCCTAAGCATGCCATGATTGATATAATCTAAGTTGAAACGTTCCATAGATGCCAAATAGGTTTATAAAACTTATAAAAGAAACCTAGCATCTAAGTTTAGAACATTACCAGTTGATGCGTGCTTCTCTCTCTTTTGGATGCGACTTTCCCTTAGAGAAATTCAACAAAACTCCGTTTGCACTAGCCTCTAAACTAGGATAGCCTCTACGATTGATCCACATGGATCTTCACCAACCAAAATCTCTGCTGAGGTAGAACCTATTGGTAGACAGTAGTTGCTAGACCGCTCGAAGAAAAACCTAGAAATATTAACTAAGAAGGCTCACTTCAAAATAGAAAGAGCCTTCCAAAGAATTCTTCGTCCCTTAGAGAAACTCGTGGAGGATATCACAAAGAAAAGATGTCAAACTCAGAGAGAAAGGCTGAGCTAAAATGATTTGAAAGAGGAGGAAGAGGCCACTATACCTGCACACGTGGCCTGGGCTTCCCTTAACCTGCAAGTGAGGCCTTGCGGAACTTCAACCTACTAGTATGTGTTCTCCACTTTTCTACTGATAAGTTTAATAGTTTGTTCACAAGATTTGGCTATATATCAATGGTGCCAAAAACTTGTTCATGAAAAATATAGGTGTTGTCAATACCTCTTATCAAATAGAAAAATGATGATAACTGCAAGTATATAGTTGCAATGTAGTTTTAAAAGATATC